>ML345670.1:0-11692 GCA_005239505.1 Nicotiana paniculata | reverse complement strand
AGTATTTTATAGACTCAATTGATACGTAAATTTCCTGTGGGATCGACTTTGGGCGTAATACCCAGATTATATTTGCAACGCCCACTTAGTCTTCTACAAGACATAGTTGAGCGTGATCAAGTACTAAATAGATAAATACATTTACTGCGGTGTCCCATATGGATAAACTTCTTCAGAACTTATTTACAACGAAGTACAAAATAAATATTCATAATATAACATATATATTTATAACAAAAATAATTATTCCCTTTTATCTCATATTTGCAGTTGACGCGTGTACTTTTGTACTAATTGCAATCCCAACTTCCCCTGCAGTCAAATGAGCATTTGCCCCACAAGTAAAGCAAATGGTCAACTTAACATACATTTCTCTTTTTTGTTTTTGTTTTTCACCTCCCCCTTTTGATTGTTGGACTGAGGGGCTGGCTCCACAACCTACGAGAAAGAAGATTGAAATGAACAATAAAAAGCATGAAGCATATCAGTGTTGGTTCAAAATAAAACTATTTTGAGGGTCTAATGCCATTGCAAAATTCTACGTCTAGAAACTTTGAACCAATGTAGAGAAATGAGGCCTAGCGACGAATATCTTGACGCAAGAAAATTTCCAGGATGGTGTTTCCTACGTTTAACTATATCATTAATCAGTCGTAATCTAAATTGTGCTTTAAATAAATATTGCAGTTTAATAACATTTTCTAAAAGTATACAGAGAGGAAAAGTCCTGAATTTTCATGAATATTAAATTTAATTAGCCAAAAGTGTCAAATGCATTATTGCTTTTTTCGATGGCGATAATAGACAAATATTTCTATTCTACTCAGAGTTTTTAATGTTAAGTATTCTCAATTTGCTGTTTAAAAGCCTATAATCGTCTCCAAGACGAGTCAAGAATAATAAATTTAAATGTATCATTTGCATTTAACTCACTTACTATACAATTTGCTGTTTTTGGTACTTCTCAGGGCTATACACCGTACTTCAATGTTGTTCTTTACGTGGTTATGTTCTTTGATTTTGGTAGGAAGAAAAAGTATTACTCCCGCAGTCCCTATATAATATGGCAGTATTCTTTACATGGCAATATTCGAATTTCAAGAATTATAAAAAGTTTTTCATTGAATGTAATTTTTGTTTTCCCTTTAAATATTTTAAATTATTAATTATTGTGACTTAAAATGCTTTTTACTTAATTTGTAAATATATAAAATTTTAAGTTAAATATATTATGTCCAAATTCATGGTCAAAATTAAGAGAATAAAAGATTATGTTAATTCGTTTCATTTTCCACTTTCATAAATAAAAGATTATGTTAATTCGTTAACTTTCATTATTTTCAATAATTAAAATTAAGAATGCATGTTTGATTCAATTAAAGGTTAAATGTTCAGTACAGAGACCAAAATCAGCATAAGGCAATCTTTTGACGTGTACAATTGTTATTATTTTTTCTTTTTGGTTTCTCACCATGTGTTAGGTACTTGTTTTGAGAATCGATTAATTCATATTTACACCTTGAAGTCCTATTTCAAAGGATAAAGCCCTTCTTATTAAAGATAATACTCTTCTAATAGCTTGAGCCCGTGACATTCTGGTTAAGAATAAAGTCTTGATTGCTCGGCCACAACAATTAATTAATAACTAGTGTTAGAACCAGCACGATGCGCGGATAATTTGATAGAATATTAATCTTATCAAATTATGATCTAATATATCATATTATTTTAATCAATATTAGTTACTATTTTACTATTTAATGTGGTGTACAAAAATATGACAAAATCTATACAAAATCAAAGGATACACATTATATAGTAACCAAATAAATTGTTTGTTCCTTAATTGTTCTTTATTATTATGATATTAGCAAGTACTTAGTATTATACATTTACTAATATGATTTTTTATTAACTTGCCAATTGGATTAATATTTTGATACTATTTCTCTTTAATATAATATAGATATATATTTTCTTACTCTAAAAATATTTTTATTTTTGTTAGACATATGTTATAATGTTCAAAATTCTTCAATTGTCTAAATTTATCAATAATTTTCTGGAGTGTTATTTATTATCTTTTATATATTTATTAATTAAAAATATAAATATCATAAAATTATCTTCATTCCCCTCTTTCGTACATTCTATTCTACTGTAATTTTGATTGGTTTTTGCATTTTGTATTTACTAAAAATTTATTTATTTTGCTAAATTATAATTTTGAATTCATCAAAAGTATAAAAGATATAAGTCTTTTATTATTTTTATAAANATATATATATATATATATATATATATATATATATATATATTATGTATAGTATCTTTAGATTTGTAGTATTTATTATGAAATCATGAGTTCCATTTATTAACTAAATTTCCTACATTATAAAATGTATTTTTACGCCATCGCTTGAATTTTTTTAGTATTCTTCTTTTATGACTATTTTAATTATGATTTTACTTATATGTATATGTACAACTTTTCTCATTACAATTCTAATTATAAATCTTATATTTTTATATTTTTCATAAATTTATATTTTATTTTATTTTTGTTCCTTGATTATCTAATTATATTATCCATTATTTAATATTATTAAATTATCCTATAAATTTTTAATAAATTACCAGTTTAAGATAATGCAATGAATAGAATTTTATACTACTCTTGAAACTTAACTTGACTTTATCCTGTATGACTTTCTCAAATTATTTCGTTATTAAAATATATCAATAATACTTTCAAGTATTATTTATTTGAACATTTTATTATAATTTTAATCTAATCTCGAGTTCAAATCACCATTCCCTTCTATTTCTAATTTTAAATATTTTTGCATTTTTAGTTATTACTATTATGTTACCTAATATATAATATTTCTAATTGAACAGTACAAAGACCAAAAGCAGCATTGTATAGGTCGAAATCTGCCCCAGAATATTTAAGGAAAGTGTAACGACCCGACCGGATGTTTCGAGCATTTGCATTTTGTTCGGTAGTTTGCAGATATGAGTAGCTCCGTATGATATATTATGACTTACGCGAATCATTGGTTTTGGGTTTCAGATTATTCGAAATCGGTTTGGAAGAATGATTTTCAACTAGAAGCTTCAAATTGGAAAGGTTTGACCAAGTTTGAATTTTTAGAATTTGATCTTGGATTGGATTTAAGATGGTTCTGTTAGCTCCGTTGGGTGATTTTGGACTTAGGAGCTCATACAGATTGTGTTTTGGAGGTCTGTGGTAGAATTTGGCATGATATGGTGAAAGTTGGAATTTTTGGAAAGTTGGACCGGAAGTTGACTTTGAAGATATCGGATTTGGATTGTGGTTCCGGGAGTTGGAATAGCTTCATCATGTCATTTGGGACTTGTGTGAAAATTTTGAGTTCATTCCGGATGATTTGATATGTTTCGGCGCGTGTTTTGGAAATTTGAAAGTTCAAAGTTCATTGAGTTCGAATTGAGGTGTGATTTGTCGTTTCGATATTTCAATGTGTGTTTTGATGCCTCGAGTAGGTTCGTGTTATGTTATGTGACTGGTTGGCATGTTCGGTCGGGGTCCCTAGGGGCTCGGGCGAGTTTCAGGCGAGGTGCAGAGCATTTTGGAAATTTTGGCTAAAGCTGGTTGTTGCTGGTTCTGGTGTTCCGCACCTGCAACTAATATTGCGCATGTGCGATGGTCACAGAAGCGTTCGTGGAGCCGCAGAAGCGAGAAGAGGCAGGGTGAGAAAGACCGCAAAAGCGGATTTTGAAGCGCACCTGCGTGCGCGCAGATGCGGGACTTGGAGCCGCAGGTGCGTAAGCTTCGTAGAAGCGGAATTTGACATCCTTAGGTGCGGGGATTTCTGGGCAAGGTTAGTTTCGCAGAAGCGAAGGTTTACCGCAGATGCGGTATTTGCAGATGCGACGAGTTATCCGCAAATGCGGAAATCGCTGGGAAGAATGCCATAAATCGAGGCTTTTGTTCTTTTATCATATTTTAAGACGTGGGACTCAGAATAAGGCGATTTTTGGAGAATATTTCATCACAAGGATTGGGGTAAGTATTCTCTACTCGGTTTTGATTATATTCCATGAATCTATCTTCAATTTTAGCTTTTGGTTGATGATTTCTAAGGAGGAAATTGGGGGTTTTGGCCTAAAGTTTCATAATATGAATTTTTGAGTTTTAAATATCGAATTGTAATTGGATTTGAGTGAAACTAGTATGGTTGGACTCGTAATTGAATGGGTGATCATATTTTGTAAGTTTCGTCGGGTTCCGAGGTGCGGGCTTGGGTTGAGATTTTGGGCCGATTTCGGGTTTTTGATTCAAGATTGATCTTTTCTGATTGGGATTGGTTCCTTTAGCCTTGTTTGATGTATTTGAGTTGTTTATGATTAGTTTCGTGCCGTTCGGAGGTCGGAATTCAAGTGATGGTATCTTTGGAGCATCGCTTGGCCTGCTCGACATTGGTATTGGCTCGTTCAAGGTAAGTAACTCTTCTAAACTTAATGCTGAGGGTATAAAACCCTGCATTACGTGTTATGTGATTGGTATTGAGGTGACGCACATGCTAGGTGACGGGCGTGTGGGCGTGCACCCTGTGAATATGGACTCTGTTGTTCCCATGGCACTGTATAGTGGCCCTAGTTTACTGATATTTGTGTTTTTACTACGTGATAAAGTAACTGAGCTGTCAATCATGCTAAATATCATGTTTAGGCTTGATGTTGATATTGTTTGGACCCATAGCACTCGTTTATTACTGTCATCTCATTGGTTTCATTGATATTTCGTAGTTAGTCATATTCATGCATTCAAATCATATCTCAATCTCAATTGTCGTTATTGATACATCATATCATTGTTGTCGGCCTAGTTCATGACATTGTGAGCCTGTGAGTGAGACTGGAGAGATTGATGACTGAGTGAGGCTGAGAGCCTGATTATGAGTGACAATTATGGGATCGAGCCGCACGCTGTAATATGTTATATTGATTTATGCCTAGATTAGCTTATGATGGCGCTTGGGCTGTAGGAGCCCCTCCGGAGTCTGTAACACATCCCCAGTAAGCGCGAATGATATTACTGAGGGATGGATTTCCCTGGACATGGATTTGTCCGAAGTATTGATATATGGAGATGGATTTCTCCACAGGGATGGATTTTCTTTTTTCCTCGGTACCAAGTGACGTATAGTCATTATTGAGTATGTTTCGGGATGGATTTCCCTGGGCCGCGTGGGCCATATACGACACTGAGTGGTTAAGCATATATATATATTTGAGGGATGGATTTCCATGGACATGGATTTGTCCGAAGTACTTGATATTTGGAGATGGATTTCTCCACAGGGTTGGACTGCCCTTTTTCCTTGGTACTGGGTGACTTATAATCAGTATTGTATATGTTCCGGGATGGATTTCCCTGGGCCGTATGGGCCATATACAGTACCGAGTGATTGAGCGTGATGAGCGGAAAGTGTGAAACAGTGAGGTTGAGTACTCTGAGAGTGTGGGTACATGATTCATCTATGAAATATATGACATTTGCATGCACACATGACATATAGACACAAAGATGCATTTTTCCTCATATTATATGGTGTCACGCCATTCATGACTTATTATACATTGATATGTGGGCATGGAGAGGGATTTTATACTTGTTATCTGGAAAGAAAATGAAACATTTTATGTATTGTGGAAAGTCTATTTGGAAAAGAATTACAGTTTTCAAACTCACTCATATCTTTGGCATTTCGTTAAAAGATTTGGATTTTCTTACTAAGATACTTGGAAGTATGACCATTTTCTGAAATGGTAAACGAGCTGAGTAATTTTACTTTAGAGATACCTTTTATTACTTGTATCATGCTGTTATGAACTGTTATAGGATATCGGTATTGGATCCGACGTTGTGATAGCTCGTCACTGCTTTCAACCTAAGGTTAAGTTTGTTACTTACTCAGTACATGAGGTTGGTTGTACTGATGCTACACTTCTGCACATTACGTGTAGATATTGGCTGCAACATCGCTGTGTTCGATAGTTTCTAGACTTGAAGATGTACCCGCATCCATGTTGAAGCTGCCTCTGTTGTTCGGGGTAGCCGTAGATTAAATTGTGTTGTTTATGTGCTTTTCAAACAGACTATGTATTTATTTCTTTTTCTCTTTGTAAACTCTATTCTTAGAAGCTCATGGTTTGTACTACCAGTTCATGGATGTAATAGATTCAGATAACTTATTTTGCATAATTGACTTATTAAGATTATCGAAATTTGATAGTTATTAGTTGGCTTACCTAGCGGGTTGGGTTAGGTGCCATCACGACTAGTGGATTTTGGGTCGTGACAGATTGGTATCAGAGCTCTAGGTTTGTAAGTTCTACAAGTCATGATCAAGTGTCTAGTAGAGTCTTGCAGATCGGTATGATGACGTCCATACCTATCTTCAAGAGGCTACAAGACAAGGATATACTTCCCATCTTTCTTTCCTTGTCGTGCGACATTGATTCAGATTGAACCGTAACTCTTTGAATTCCTTCCACGCATTCGTATGCGCACATGAACGCTCGGTATCAGCTGTGCATCGACGGCTTGTGATTTCCATGGTTGAGGTGCAAAGTGTGATTTTGTCATGTTGTTGATGGGCCAGTCTGGAGGACTGGAGGCCGGGCCTTGTCTATGGTTTGAGTACTGGGATTTCGATTGTGTGAGCACGTGCATTTGGGACTTATATGTCCATTTGTGTCCTTATTGGTTGGATTTTGTGACTGGATGACTATGTGGTGAGTATGATTTGATGGTGAGATGTGTTCAGATTGTTTGAATGTGACAAGAAGAGTTTGCTGGAAATGTATCAAGGACTATTGGGTGTTTGACCTCTGTATGGATTTGGCGTATGGCCTCGAGTTATGGGTGTGTTGAAGGACCTCTCAGGTTGTTTAATTGTGGAGTGAAGTAGATCTTCATGTTGTGTTATGAGTTCAGACTCAGGGAGATAAAGTGATTGCGTAATATTATGATTATGGAGAAGTATAGAGACATATCAGTTTGAGGCTAAGCATGTGGGGTTATCTCCTACGGGGTGTCCTGAGGTTGTGTGATCCTTATGTTGTTTTGTAGCGAGTTCTCTGCTACCAGTGAATGATATGTGTTGCAATTTGAGTTTAGATCGCTTGTGGAAGTTGTCCTGACTATTATAATGGTGAATGCAAGATTTGCAGATAATTTGAGGTACTAAATGGTTTGCGTTACAGGAGTTCAGGAAGGATTTGGTTGAATCTCACTGCGGTGTTATGGAAGTAATAGAGTGTGGGAATTTGTGAGTTATTCTGTGTTTTGACCTATGTCTTTGAGCCAAGTGGGGGAGTCTATTGCCGACGAGTTGATTGCACGATTATGTGTTATATTGGTTTCAGTTTGAGGTATACTAGTGAATCAATTATGACTTGTAGAGATTGAGATCGAGGATGACTCGAGTAAAGAAAATTCTTGACACAAGTTGTATTATGTTTGGTAAGTATATGGGAAACATTGAATTATTGAGTTGTTATTCGTAAAGGATGTAGTGTGCACGAAGTGGGGGTTCACCCGGTTGCTTAGGAGTGTGGATTACTTCCTGGGTTGTTATTGTGCTAATGGGGCACAGGTCGTTCGGTCCGTTTGGCCGGTTAATTGATATTTGAGTAGAGTAGATGACTCTCGAGAATGGTTCTAATGGATTCAGATTTATATGTAACAATTGGGAATCTTTAGGATGTGTATTTGGCTAGAAACTGAGATTTACATTAAAGACTTGTGGCATTTCTATATCATTATGGATTCTATATATCAGTATTAGGGAGTTGAAGGTAATGGCTTTAGACTCGCAGGAAGTCTCTTCAGAGTAAGTATTTGGGTTGTGGTACTTTTAGGGTGCTTAAGATAACATTCAACAGCTTATGAGCCTTAAGACAATGTGGTTTTATGCTAGTGTCTCGCGTGGTAAGTTTTGGTTGAGGATTGTGGTATTATGGCGAGAAGAAGAATCAATTTGAAGGTAATTCAGAAGGAACTCGGAGGAATAGGACAACTTGGTAGTAGGTTGGATCGGCATGGTAATGGGTAAGATCGGTTCTTTAGGTGCTTATGATGTGGCGAGTTTCTAGATGTGATTCTGGCAATGCTCTTGGGTTTTGACGGCCTGCATAGCTTGGTTGAGTTAGAGGGATTCAGTCCTGACAGGTTGGTCAAGTGAAAATGGATTTCGGGGAGTTCTTGATGGTTTCTACCATGATTTGATATGTATATTTCCTACTGGTGTGTGGGGCATGTTGCGTATTATGATTTCTCTGGGATGAAATCAAATGGAAAGTTATTGGCTAATCGAGCATGTAGTTGCTTGTGACTCGGAGTTGGTTTTGAGATTTTAGTATCTTTCATATGATGACATAGTGGGTGCGGTGTGTTGTGTAGTATTGAGAATTGCAGGTGCAAGGTCACAATTCGGATTTGAAGGGAATGCCATGAAATTCGTAGGCGGCATGGATGATTTTAGATGACTAGGTAAATGATATTAATCTGGTATGGCTTGATGAGAGTATACATTTTAGAAGGGGCAATGTGTTTGATTTATGGATACTTCATTGGTATTGCGGCACTCTCTTGTTTGATCGATTGCGGATATTCAAATTTTTGCTTTGTGGCACAGAAGAATTATAGAAGTATTCCTTGGGGGATGATCGCGTATTGGAGAAGAGTTAGGAATCTAGGTGATAGAGATGAGACCAGATATGGTGGTTCGTTTGTTCTATGGATTTGGAGACTGGGAGTTCTCAGGAGCAGATTGTATTATGATTGTGGACTGTGAAGTCGTGGCTGAAGCTAGCCAGACGATAATGTGTTATGATTCAGTCATTGTGGAACATCATGAGTTATTTGTCTATTTGTGGGTGACTAGAGCTGATTTGGGGTCCGTTGGTAGGCCCAATTGGGATGTGTATTCTACACCGAGTTGGATTAGTTGGCTCCATACTGCGATTGCTAAGGGATGTGTCATCCGGTTGCTGTTGAGCTTTTTCATGTTCTGAAATGATATATGGGTTACTCTTTTATGCTACGGGGAGTTGTGATTCGTTGGTTTTAGGCACCCATGATGCGGTTCTATTGTGATATTATGGCGGAATTTGAGTGAGATGAGTAATTGGGTATTGCGTGATTGAGGGCGTATTGGTTATGTTCTTCCGTGTCTTATGTGGCACTGTATCGTTTGATTCTCCTTGGTTATGGTAATTCACTTTGAGTTTAAGACATCAAATTACGTGATAAGGACTCACCGGAACAAAAAAGGAATGCCTCTTTTATTATACACTCACAACTTTTATGTATCACCAACAAAAATAGTCTACGCCTTGGAGAAGCTCGGACCAAAGGTGAAGTGGCCACAAAAGATGAGGTCAGATCCGAGTACCAAAAAATCGGACGCCCTTTGCGAGTTCCATCAAGAACAAGGGCACAAAACCGAAGATTGCATCTCCCTAAGGCAGGAGGTCGTAAACATGTTATGACAGGGACACCTCAAAGAGCTGCAGAGCGATCGAGGAAGGACCAAATTTTCCAGAGGGAACGAACAACATCAAGGGAAGCCAAAATCGCCCTCACCAACCCGTACCGTCCACATGATCATCGGCGGCAACGGAGATGCTTCCATCAACAATGTAAAATTCACCACTATGTCGCGCACCCTTTTTTCCTCCTCCTCAGCGGAAGATTGAGTTCATGATATTGGTTGGGACAACTCTTTCCTTTTGGGAAAGGGTTTTGCATATTTTGAAGAGTCGCCACCTAACGATTTAACGGTGCGTTACGGCACCTAAGGGGTTTAACTACAACTACGTTGCTAACCAGAGATTATGGTAAGGGCTTGAAATTATCCTAAGGAGAAGGTGTTAGTCACCCTGTGGTTCCCGGACAAATGGTTTTGTGAATTTGTACAAATAGCAAATAACAAGTAAAAGCTCAAATAAGAGGGGATTTAAGTCTTAAGCATACAGGTGTTTAGAAAAATAGTAGGGGTAATTACAAACTATCTTATACAAGTGTCCTAGGTTTATAATAATATGGATCACATCAATGCAATACCCGGTAATCACTCCTCGAAGAGGGGCTACACGTGGTATTAGCGCACCGGTCATCATATCCATATTCTACCCTTCCCACCCCGTGAAAGTAATTAAAGCGTGTGTTGGTCACATATTCTATTGCGTGCTATTACCCATCCCATCCTATCAGTCCTGGAGGAGGTTAGGACTACTATCCTAAAGGGTAGGTACTAGGCAGACCCTCAGGTTTAAAGGGGTAAAATTCTAAGACGATAAGCAAAGAACATGTAGGACTGCAGTCAGTGGGAAACACATAGGAGCATATAGGAGGCCCAGATTTTCCCCCGCAGATAATGCATATAATTAGCACGACTCAAACACATATAAGGGAAATATTTTAATTAAGATCCTAAGACATGGTATCTAGGTGAATTCATAGGATAAACAGATAGGCAGACTTGTTTTATAAATCAAAAAAAAAACATGCTCTTAATCAGTTTGCCTACGGATTTAAAAGTACCTATTAGTGTTAAGCAGCACACACAAGAGAGAGACAGATTTCTAAGTTTTTTTGGAAATTTAGCCACCTAAGGCTTGCCTAGGCGGGGGACAGTGTATATTAACAGAATTATTAGAGGAACTATTGCAAATTGTTACCTAAACATGTTTTTCTAGGTTGTTCAGAACACATAAGCATTACCGTTATTTTTAGAGAAAACTGAGTGAGGTTGTTATACCTTTTTTATACATCAGTAATTAGACTAAATGTAGTTGAGCGATAAGGACCCTATAACATGATATCTAATGCACAAGTAGAGATGCAGAATGATGCATATGCAGAATTCTTAAGCATGATTTCTGAACGCTCAGTAATCACAATATTAATCATGGTTTCAGAAGATGCTGGAGTGATAACTTATTTTAATGTTGTTTAGCCTAGGACAAGATTTCTAAGCGTACATGGAAGTGTAGAACATGATAGTAGAAAATACCATTTATTAGCAGGATTTTTCTAAGTAAAAGTGAACATGCCGAAACAGTAGGTATGAGACCTAATAAACATGATTTCTAATGCATGAATTTGAACCTATGGGCCTAAACATGATCTCTATTGCACAGATAGGAAATAAAATCAAATAGCATGGTTTCTAATGCACGAATTTGAACATATGGGCCTAAACATGATCTCTATTGAACATATAGGAAATAAAGTCTAATAGCATGATTTCTATCCCTTTAATTGCTAATGCATGCGTAGCTACCCCTCCCTTTTCACTATCCATCCCCTGGGTTGTTTACAAATTATTACAGGCCAGGGAATTATGAATTACACAACTAAAGGAAAATAAGAAGCTACTTCTATAGGGAGCCTTCAATTAGGCCCAGATCTTCCAAACCTCAATGCCTTATGGTATTGCATAGCTTTTCATAGTCCGGGTGTGTCAGAGTTCCCTAAGGACCTCAAGGGCTCCCGGGCAGTGCTCGCACCCAGACATAGACAAAGAGTTAAACATGTGTAGTGTGGAAACGCTAGCCTTGTGCAGAGTTTAGAGGGTACTCAAAGGGTCCCCAAATCAGTGCTCACACGAAGGGGGCTGAACTTAGACTTCTA
>MDKI01178726.1:0-25443 GCA_005239505.1 Nicotiana paniculata | reverse complement strand
TGAACAAATAGAGAATAATCAATCAAAATATATTAATATCAAAAGAAATTCATCCCCCAACGGATTCTACCAAAACCCTAGATTAAAACTTAGCTACTCATGTTTAGCTGAAACAAAACTACAAACAATTGCATAATTGAAATATAAAGTAAGAAATACTAAATGTAGAATACGATGTTCTTGCACTTCAATGGAATTTTCTCCTTCTCTACTTTGATTCACGAAAATCCCTTGTAATTGTGTTTTAGGAGTCTATTTATAGGTTTAGGGTGAACCCTAACCGTGTAGGAGACTTCTATTTCAACCGGGAAACACTTAAACCCGTCAAAACACAATTTCTGGCCGAACTGGGGACTTGGCGTTTGGACCCAAAGGCCTGGCTAACGCCAGGCAAGGGCTGGCGTTTCAGCCCTAACGCCTGGCTAACGCCAGGTAGGGCTGGCTGTTTGGCTCTGTCGCCCGGATATCTCCCGGGTGTCTCCTTTCGCGTATTTTTCGACGTATTTGCATCCTTTTAGCCCCGTTTCCATCTCCACTTCACCTACACATGAAATAAACTCTATTAAGCACATAACAAGTGTAATTTTATCATTAATGCGTATAAAATGTAAGGTATATCACATGTTAAACTATGCAATTTATTCTCGCATCAGACTCCTTCGAACATTTTCGGGATCCGAGCATGTGGGCCCGTGGGTGTATTTTACGATTTTTTTCAAAGTAAGGTGAAATAACTAAGTACATAGAAGAATTCCACACTTTTGAGTATAAATTGATATATTTGTATAAAATTTGGCTAGTTTTGAGTCCTTAGGTGTCGAGTTTGAAGTTTCGGGCGTGTTCTTGACCCGGGAAGAAGGCTCTACACGAGGTGAGTCTCCTTTCTAACCTTGTAAGAGGGAAGTGTCCCCATAGGTGATCTACATGTTATGTATTATTGTTTGTGGGGGCTACGTATGTACAAAGTGACGAGAGTCTGTATGTAGCGGCTATTATTGTTATATCCGGGTAGTTAGGCCCACATCATGCCTTATGTTTTTCCTCGAAATTAATCATATGCTTCATGAATTCATGTTATATGTAGCCTTGTTCCTTGAGATCATGGAATTTGATAATTTAAAGGAATTGTTCACTGAAAAGTAATTTATGAAGAATATTTTGTGTGCATGTGAACGCTTCGCAATTTACATTCCGCGAGCAGAGTGTTATTTCCCCCACTCTTCATCGGAGCGCGCCGTACACCACGACGGATTAAAAGATACATTATGGTTCGGGCCGTTCAACCCTCGGCAGTGCACAGATATGATTATTATGATGGCTTAGGCCGGATGTCCTTATCCCATATGCGCATGCTAAATTGTTAAATACTTCATGGATATTGAAATGACAGATATTTGTGGGAAAATGAAGTAGTAATTGTTTATTTAATTCCAGTTTTATTTGCATTGTTGTTACTCCAATGTTTACTGTTTTACCATCCTCGTATGCCTATTGTTGTTACCATATCTTATTAATTATATTGCTGGACCCTAGTGAGTGTCAAGTCGACCTCTCGTCACTAACTCTTCGAGATTAGACTGGGTACTTATCTATTTATGTACTCATGCTACGCTTCTGTACTTAATTGTATAGGTTCTGAGGCTGGTGCATCTGGTTATCAGAACGGAGCTCGATTCTAAGTATATATTGGACCTGACTTCATGATGAGCTGCTTCTCCTGACGTTCCTCGGCAACACCATGGAGTTTATTTTGTTATTACCGTCTATTTCTTCCAGACATTGGGACAGTTATATTATATCTTTTGTATATTCTGTTAGTATGCCCGTAGGACTTATGACACTAGTTCCTGGCACACACGTGGTAGATATTATGGTTTACGGGTCTGTATATATATTGGCTCACGTCTCATTATGACTGCTTTTGGTAAAATTGGCTAATTATCCTTTTCAATTAATGTTTTGGGCTTTAAAACTTGGCACGTGTTGGAATGTTTAATCAAATATGTGAAAATCCTTAGTTATTTGGGTGTCGGCTTGCCTGACCTCGGTGTTGGGCGCCATCACGACCTGAGTTAGTATTTTGGGTCGTGACAGGGTAGAAAACATGCATATATGATTCGTGTGATCTACTTGCCATTTTATCCAACCTGCCATTTATGCTATTCAATCTCCATGTACACTGATAGAAATCATTCCATTAAGAGATTCACACACTCACACAATTTCTATGCTATCAAAGCATAAGTGCTTTATTTGTTCTTATGCCTACTGCTATGTGTTACTAGACACATGCCTATATGAAACAAATGTCAATAAATATTCCTTCAATTTGATAACTGCAGTATATTCATTAGACACCATGCCTATAGGACTTTAATTGGTTAATTTTCTATCGTTATCATATTGTTCACCGAGAAATAAATCTATAGGGGCTAAGTATAAAAAAATCGATTCCAATAGCCAATCGTTATAAATCCTGCCTATAGGGTATTACTACTAGCTCTAAAGTATTAATGCCAAACTTTCAAACACTGTTTCATTGCTTAGTGCCACCATTAGAAAATATGCCCATAAGATCAAACACGAATAATTCTGAGCATTTCCAATAGTTTTCACTGTCCCTTATTGCGTAAATCACTTAGAAATCATGTGTATAGGTTTGATAATTTATAACCTGTTATCCCAATAATCAGCATGCAATACCAAATACTCCTAAACTTTATAGTTGTTTGGAAACCATATCTATGAGTTTAAAGTAACGCCTTGCATCTGAAGCTGCCTGCACGCTTGAATCCAAGGTCATATGGAGATCATCTCTATATGTCTTAAGAACTTTAATTTGTCTCAGTTCTGAAATTGCCTAACGCCTAATGTGAAAACCTGTTTTGCGTGCATTTGTTGTTAAAGTTTGGAGGCTAACCTGATCCCTTAATTGCCGTTACATGAAGTCTAACTTGTTTTGTATGTCGCCTAGTTTTATCATTTTGAATAGCATAGGTAAAGTCTAGAACCACTCAAATATAGGTCAAATGCCTCCTGAACCATAGGCATGGGACGAGTAGTGCACGCTTAGGGTATGACTTAGACTTAAATTGGAGCGCATTTACGTAAACAACTTTAACATAGTAATCGGGTAGCAAGAGATGATAGTTTGTGCCCACTGAATAATATGAGTAATTCCCTACCTCAAGGGAGTTGCGAAGTATTATTTATGTTGTACGAGGTGATCCTTTAGGCTAAGAAACATAGGACCCCCCCCCCTCTTCTTTATACATTTAGTCATCTTATATAGACCGTTATAGTTATATCCTTGTTTGTGTTATAACAAATTTATTTGACCCTTAATTTCTTTGCTTATCTTGCCTCATTATAATCCACATAGTCTTAAGCTTAGGGACCCACAGTTGTGGACCTCGAAGAGTGCCTAACACCTTCTCTATGAGGTAATTTGAGCCCTTACCCGGTCTTTGGTGGCATTGACTAGTCAAACAAAGTTATTTGCATATTAGGTGCCCTAATACACCTCAAAAAATCATTACGTGGCTACTCTTCTTCTTTTAACACTCTATCTCCCATCCAAAACAGTTGTCACAACATCAAAACCCGCTTTCGCGAGAAAATAGGGCGCGACAACATGGCGACTCCGCTGGGAATATACTTAGGCTCTTACCATAATGAACTTGGCTTATGTGGATTATTTTCTTTGTTATAAAATGCACATCCCTTCCCCGTTCACCATTATTTTCTATGAATGCTCTTCATTTGTTTAAAGACTGCTATATCAGGCCTCTCCCATCCCTACTTCCTTACTTGCTTTATTGCATTTTCGCATATATTCCCCAAACTAACTTCTTTCTTTGTCTTTCTTTTTTATGTTTTTCATGTTTTACCTTAATACTATATTGACTGCTTTTACATATTTATCATGAAAATACTTGGCAACGTGTTATTATCTCTGCATAAAGCATGATCCACATCATACTCTACTCGTGCCAATTATCAAAATAGTGACGCTTGATGAGTGTCCACGCTCTTCTAAAACTACCCTTTTTAAATCGAAAAGGCTTATTTGCGGTACACTAGTCGATCAGCGGTGCAATCAACGGTCTCGTGCCTATCCCTCTCAAGTTTTCCACTTGAGAGTACCAGTCTAGACAATTCTAGAATTCTTACTCCAACCTCAAATGTACATGCATCATGCTAAACCTAGTACGGGTTATGACATCGTTCACGTAATAGCCCGCTAAGATAAGCCTTGTCCAAAGTTCAATGGCATTTCCACAATCCCAATGGACACTACCATGTTATGTGCATTACTTGGAGAAAATGTGTCAATATGTTGATAATTATTGTGTAAATGGTCGAATTTGGAGGGGGAAAAGGGCTATCTTTATTTGCTTGCAGAAAATGAAGCACGAATTCCCCAGGTTCGGCATGGTCCAAAACATCCCACCTCTACTACTTGATTGGTTGAAAAACCTCGCGCCTTGCAACAAGAATCATGTGAGAAGGGTCCTTGGTAATTTGTCGTCCTTGCTAGACATCCAACCAAATAGGGCATTGATCGAGGCTGTTACTATGTTTTGGTATGAGAAAAGGACCATCTTCTGCTTTGGTGACATAGAAATGACTCCTCTTCTAGAAGAAATAGGAGGCTTCGCTAAGCTACCATGGGATAGTCCAGTGTTATTAGTGCCAGAGAATCGCACCCCTCGTGGTTTTCTAAAAATTCTAGGTTTCAAGAAAAATGACGAGTTGCTTTATTTGAAGAAGTCATACATACCATTTGAATTCCTTTATGAGCGTTACAGACACAGTAAGTCATATTGTCTTCATCATGAGGAACTTGCCATTACTTCTTTGGGTTGGACGCACCGTCGAGTTTATGTATTCATCATCCGCTTCTTGGGGTTGTTGATATTTATAAATAAAAGGGGAAGGGGCCTAGCCATGGTCACCAGAACTTTGATGGAAGGCATAAAGGGACAGACTTATACCATCATCCCCATGATCTTAATTGAAATGTATTTCGCTCTAGATCGGTGCAGACAATGTTTCAGGAACTTCAAAGGTTGTAATCTGTTATTGCAAGTTTGGTTATTAGAACATTTTCAGAGGGGAGAATATCACCAAGAGCTTCTAAGACGACCATTGAATGACTACATAGCTTACCATCACCAAAAGAAAATGGCATTTATCCCAGATAGGTTTGCACAACCTGGAAATGCTGTAAGTTGGGTGCGTTTCTTCAGCAATATGATTGATGAGCAGGTACATTGGATGTTTGAATGGTTTCCTAGCAGTGAGTTCATCATCAGTTCAAGAGAGACTACTCATCTGGTACTGATCGGGTTGAGGGGTATCTATCCTTATGTTCCTATAAGGGTAATGAGACAAGCGAGAAGAAAACACGTTATACCTCGGGTCTCCAACATGGTCCAGTAAAAAGCATATTTTAAAGGGGACGTCATTCCATTCAAGTCCGAGGCACAACATATGTGGAACCAGAAAGTAATTATGGAAAAATATACTAGTGAACCAGACAGGTAACATGCCGGTCATGTTTATTTCTACCCATCATGGCTGGTAGACAATATAGCAGGATACGTCATGCCGGGAATTAATCTGAAAAATAGGATCATAGACGCCGCTGTTGAAGCACGGGTCAAGTATATGAGGTTATGCAAAAGGGTTGATCGAGGGTAACGACCCGACCGGTTGTTCCATGAGATTTACCCCATTTCCCCTATTTATGCATTTGTTAAGTATCGCTATCTTATTTTTGATGTGTTGGATCAGTTGGTTTGGGTCCGGAGTGGTTGTAGTGAGAGTTTAGGCATTTAGCCTTTTAAAGTGGCCTAATAGTTGAGAAAGTAAACTGAGAGTTGACTTATTGGTAAACAACCTCGGAATGCTAATTTTATGGCTCGAATAGCTTCGTTAGGTGATTTGGGACTTAGGAGTGTGTTCGGAATATTTTTGTGATGTACGATGTAGAATTAGGCTTGAGATGGCGAAAGTTAGTTTTTGGAAATTTCCGGTCGGCAGTGGAAAATAGGCTATCGAGGTCGGAATGGAATTCTGGAAGTTGGAACAGTTTCGTAGTGTCATTTTGGATATGTCTCCAAAATTTCAGGTAATCGGAGGTGTTTTGGTTGGTTTTGGCGTAGTTGGCGAATTTTAGAAGTTTCAAAGTTCTTAGGCTTGAATTTGATGTAAATTTGGTGTTCTCGTGTTGTTTTTGGTTTTTCGAAAGCTCGAATAAGTTTGAATGATGTTATGGGATATGTTGGTATGTTTGTTTGAGGCCCCAAGGGCCTCGGGTTTGTTTCGGATGGTTAACGGACCAACTTTTGGCTTGAATTCTCGGCAGATTGCTGCTGGTGTAAGGTTCTGGTTTCCTTCTATGCGATCGCGTGAGGATGTTTGTGATCGCGTAGGTTTAATTGGTGAGGCATGATTTTTGTTAATCGCGATCGCGTGGAATGGGTTGCGATCGCGTGAGTACGAGTGTTTGGTCAATGCGATCGCATGGTCTTGTTTGCGATTGCGTAGAGTAAAAAGGGCGCGTGGGTGAGTTGAGATTTGTTCTTCGCGATCGCGTGGAATGGTTTGCGATCGCGTGGGTTTAATTCTTGATGCATCGCGATCGCGTGAGGTTGCCTTCGATCGCATAAGGTAAATTGATGGGGCAGCAAGTTTGTTCTTCGCGATCGCGTGCCAAAGTTTGCGATCGCAGTGAAGGAATTATTTTAGCTGGGCAGAATGTTTAAAAGGGCTAAAGTGCGAAATTTGTTTTCATGTCTTCCATTGTTGCATGCGAAATTGAGAGCTTTTGAGAGGGAATTGAAGGGAAATCAAGGAAAATCGTCTGGAGGTATGAATTTCAACTTCTTAACACGTTTCTATGTCAATTCTTGAGTGATTAAACCACAAAATTCTGGAAATTTAGCCAAAGGGAAAAACATGGTGCATGGAAAATTTATTTTCTTTTGAGGATTTGAGTGGGCAATTGTGGCCCGATTTAGTGTTCTTGGTATGCATAGAATCGTGGGAGGACGAGGGTTCTAATGATATAAAAATTTTCAGATTTCGAGACGTGGGCCCAGGGCTCGGGTTTGGCCGAATTTTGAGATTTTTATTTAATTTGATGATTTTCAATTGGGTTGTGTTCCATGAGTATACATTGATGATGTTAACTGGTTTTGGCTAGATTCGGAGCAATCGGGAGCAAATTTGAGGGGCAAAGGGATAGCAGACTAGTGTCGCGGCCCGGTAGAGGTAAGTAATGGTCTTAAATTTTGTCCTGGGGGAATGGAACCCCGGACTGCATTATTTTCTCACTAACTTTGGAATGGTGCACATGTCAGATGACGAATATGTGGCGCGTACTGATTTTTGGATTGGACTAGGTCCTCTCCGCGGCGACTAATGAGTCGCATAACTTCTCAAAATCTTATGTTAAATTATTTTCTAAAGATTTGTAAAATATTTGGGCTATAAGTCGTGTTTAAGGCCTCGTGCCGATCTGTTTAGACCCTTTAAGGGTGTTTTACTATTGTTTTCCTCACTACATGTTGATGGTTTTACTCAGCATCATTGTGCATACTGTTTTATTTGAAACTCAGCCTGATTTACACTACATGATTATTAAAATGATGTTTTTGGGTCGAGTACCCCGTTCTATTACTTCACCCGAGGGGCTTTTCGAGTGGTTCCACCGAGTGTGGCCGAGGGCAAAGAGTGATGGTGAGGTGTTGAGTGATATTAGCGCTTGTGCTGAAGGAGCCCCTCCGGAGTCTGTACACACCCCCAGTGAGTGCACCGAGTGCGAGTGATTGAATGATTGGGAGGCATGAGTGATTGTGAGGTGCTGAGAGATTGTGAGGCATGCTCGAGGGGCTGATTATGAAACATGCTTTTCCCGAGGGGCTACTTATGGTTTTACTACATTCATTTTGCATACCAAATCTTTGTTTTAAAGTTGTTAAAAAATGTGCATTGTTTTAATGACTTTTATGAAGTTGATTTCTAAGGCATGATGATTTCGTATATCTATGTATACTTTTGGAAAGTAAGGATGTGTATATTGTGACTTGATGGCATTGATTTTTATGTGATTCCTTGCTACTTAGACTTAATTTATCTCCATTATTACTGAGTCGGCGTACTCACATTACTCCATGCACCTCTGTGTGCAGATTCAGGAGCGAAGATCGAGCATTAGCTTATATATATATCGCGGCGGATCCGGATCGTGGGGATATAGAGGTAGTTATTCAGCGTTCGCAGTATCTCTGCTTTCCCTTCCTATTGTGTTTATCTTTGATTCGGAGTTTTGTATCATAATACTTTATTTTGGCTTATATCACTAGATGCTCATGACATGTTGGTTCCGGGTTTTGGGGATGGTGGTAATGTATATATATAAAACTTGCCTATTATGTTAAGTAAACTTTCTGTATATTGTTATGAATTGCTTAAATCTTAAATGGGATTTTCAAAAGAAATTGTGGACACGCGGTAGTCGGATAGCCTGGTTCCATGATAGGCGCCATCAAGAAGAAACCAATGGAAACCTTCCGTGAGTATGCTACTCGATGGAGATCTGAAGCTGCGAAAGTAAGGCTAGCACTTGAAGAAGAACAAATGAATAAGTTCTTCGTCAGAGCTCAAGACCCACAATACTATGAAAGGCCGATGGTTATTGAAAACCATAAATTCACTGACATCATCAAGCTGGGAGAAAGAATAGAATAATGGATCAAGTGTGGAATGATGACAAATTTCGCAGCACTACATGCCACAAATAAAGCTTTGCAGTCAGGATGTATCTCTAAGAAGAAAGAAGTGGGTGCTGTAATGGTGGCCCAGGGTCCTAAGTCTCCTCTCACATACCAGCCCTCACCCCCAGATACCAACTACCACACCTACAAATACCCAACCCGCATATTATCTCACCACCATACGCCTACCAAAATTACCAAAAACCAAGACAAAACTTCGACAGCATACCACCCAAACAATACACTCCAATTGCTAAACCCATAGACCAACTGTATGAAAGACTGAAGGCTATTGGTTATGTCACTCCCATTCCCGCCGCTGCTATGGAAAACTCTTTTTAGTTGATTAAACCAAACAAGAAATGTTCCTATCACTCAGGCATCAAGGGCCATAGCATTGATGAGTTTCGCACTCTGAAAGACAAGATTCATACATTTATGGACACCATGTTCATACAGGAAAAAGAAGCTACACCCAACGTTCGTAACAATCCTCTCCCGGATCACATAGGTGAGGGGGTGAATGTGACAAATACTGATGAAGAATGGGATCCGGAGGGTCAATTAGACTCACTAGAGGGGGATAATCCTAAAACATCTCTATTCACCCTCACACCCATTGTACAAACCTAAGCACCACTTGAAGTCGAGGTAATCGCACCAACACCGTTTGAAGTTGAGGTAACCACACCCTTCACTGTGATGGTATCACCCACGCCATCTTACAAGTATGATGCTATACCATGGGATTATGTTGCGGAAGCAAGGAGGAAAGGAAAAGAAAAAATGGAAGAAAAAGGTGCAGCACAAGGCATGACTAGAACTGGCAGGGTTTATACACCTGAGCACTTGGGAGAAACAAGCAAAGAAGTTGCATCTAAGTCGTCTGTCATTGAGACTGGCCCTGACGACCTTTGGATAAAAGTGCAAGCAAGAGAATACTATGTGGTTGACCATTTGAACAAAACTCCAGCTCAGATATCCATGTTATTAATACGCTCAAATTGCACCTTAAAATAGTGTAAAGCGGTCGATGTCAAATATAGTAACCTAACTAGGTTGGGGTCGAATCCCACATGGAATAGGCGTGAAAGGTTTACTTGAGTAGTGTGAAGCTTAACTTAAATCGTATTTCTATTCTGTTAGAGTAACAAGAGTATTGCAATTGATTGTATGATAATCGAGTGAATTAGTGACAAACGCGATTGTATAAGATTGTAATTAATTTGGTAAACTAAACCAAGGTTGTGTCCCCTTCAATGAAATGTAATGCTATCGGTGTTAATCCTTTTGATATGCAAATGATTCCTAAGTGACCACCCAATATTTTCCAATAGTTGGGTAGTATTTCATCTTTATGATTTTTCCAAATATAAAAGAGTTGCAATTAAGAGTAATCAATTTATGCGAAATAAAATCCACTTATTCATAAGCGATTCTATTAAACAAGGTTTAAAGCCTTGAGTCTTTGACATTTACTTCTACCAAACCCTGACTCGCTTTTCCAAGTAAAGAAAGAATATAATGGCACTTGTTAATGTTTGCAACCACCGACAATAAATGAAGAATGAGAAATAAATATATATCAACCAACCATTATATATATATATATATATATATATATATTCAATGTTAAACACCCATTAACATTACACCCATTTAGGGTCCACAACCTTAGTATTTAAAGCTAGCTACACATGCTAAAATATAAAAAGATAAGAATATTAAATGCCATAAATCTTACAAAGTGCAAGATTCTTCCCTCTCAAACTTCCAAAAGATGGGAATATTAAAACCTTGGAATGTAGCGCCTTTTTCAGAAAAGATGCCCCCACAAAACCCAAATAAATCTATTTATAGTGGGCTAAAATCGGGGCCAATTTTGGACAAAATTTCCCTTCCATGTCAATTATACGACTGCATATATGTCGCATAACAGACATGCGCTTCGCATTTTCTTCAGCTCCATCGCATCTTCACAACCCTAGGTTCCAGATAGGCGTCACATGTTGGTTATGCGGTCCGCATTGTTGATATGCGACCGCATCTTGCCATCGCATTTCTGATCTCAGCAACTTCTACTGGAGGTTTGCGATCCATTATGCGGCCCGCAATCCTGTTATGTGGCTGCATAATGGACCGCATTTCCTTCGCTTGAATTTGCCCATACAATCTATTGTGTTTTGCGGTTTCCTTGAGCATTATGTTGTCCGCATGTTCATTCTGCGATCGCATTTTGTCTTCTTCTTGCCCTTTTTGAGGCTTTTTGATTTCACTTCCATGTTTTTGGGTCCCCAAGCCTCATGCACTGCAAAACATCAAAATTACATAAGTATAACAGACAATTGCATTTAAAATGAGCTAAAATCTAAGCAATTGGTATCAAATGTGTCAAAGATCTCCGGCACATCAACACCCCCAACTTAAACTCTTGCTTGTCCTCAAGAAACTAAAACAACACTATCCTATTCTAGACTCCAACTAAACGATGTGAAACAATAATGACCGTGAACGATGTTAATTGTCATTTTTACAAGCATGCACTTTCGTTTATTTACCCTTCCTGAACAATCATTGTTACTTACAAAGAACTAATCAACTTGCGAACTTTGAGCCTCAACCAATTTGGCAAAATGTTACTCTCAGCTGAGTGCACTTGCATTAGACTTCAAGAACTCAACTTCTGTTAAACCTCACAGTTCATGTGCCCTTACTAGAAAGAAGGTCCCAAAATCACAATATTTACAATGACAACGCACGGGACAAATTCACAAGAACACTCACTCTCACAACGAATTTCAAGTGTTACCACATACTATGCCATAGGCTTGCCCTTATTTTAATACGCCACTTATTCTAAGAATGTTCGGTTGGAGATCCCATAAGGACTTTTTTTAGCTTGTAATGTAGGTTTGGGGAAGGGTCGGATAAATATTTGGGATACAAATGACTACATCCTCCTTGAACACTACTCACATTTTCTTTCTTGCTGGCCTTTGTTTCTTTTCAACCCACACAGCCCTCATTGGTGTCTAGTTACCAACATAGAACCACCTTAAATACCTCTCTAATTTTGTTCAAGGCTCCATATTTACATGCATACATAAATCTCTTTTTTTGTTTTCTCTTTTTTTTATTTATTATTTTTGTATATTTTTCTTTTTGGAGCTTGAGTAACTTCCCATGAATACTTTGAGTTTTATGGTCCTACACTCGATATACAACCTTATCAATTTCCAGTTGACACCACATCCCCAACTTAGGCTTTTAGTCTCATTCTCACTTGTTCAAGGAGGGACGGGTTCAAAGAGGGAATTATTTTACAAAGGGGAACGGTTTGTAATGAGGTGGCCAAGAAAAGGTTAAAGGCTCAAATGGGGTAACTAGTGGTAATGTTTATAAAATGGGTAGCTTGAAAGCTACTTGGGTTTTCAAATAACACAAGGACTGCCTAAGGTCATCTCTCCAACCAAATGTAATTATTATAAGGATTGAAAGACTAACCGGGCAAGTTCTAGATGACAGAAGTAAACACAAGAATTATTTACACAAAGACTAACACACATGGCACATGAACTGTTTGACTCAACATAGTTTTAGCTCTCGAGTCGACACTCGGCAACTCGAAGCTTTCAGCATATTACATGTATAATTCTAAGTAGACATAGAGTCAAAGAGTGAGACTTAAGTTCACACAGATGATTAACCATAAAACCCTTTTTTTATATCAACGGGAGGGTACAAGTTATTTACAGACATACATGCTTGAAACTAGACAATTACACCAAACCGGTAAAAATGTTTCATCCTACTTCCATGGTTCTACTATTACACCCTTGGAAAAGAACCCAGCTAAGAAAAGTCAAGGGGAATTCATTGCTAATTACTAAAGATGTACATGCATACAACTATCTAATTGTTTTTGGTTTTTTTTTTTACATACAAAGATAACAAAAATATATACAAGAGTTAAAAAAAATTTGCTTATATATACTAAGATCACAAAAATATGTACAAGAGTTAAGGAGTACAAAAAATATATACAAGGCTATCCCACCCCCAACTGAAAAGCATGCATTGTCCCCAATGCATAGGAAGTGTAAAACAAAGTTTAGGGGCTCCCTGGGGCACACTAAGCGCTATGGGAGTCGGAAGCCTGTTGAATGGTGGTTGGGTCACCCTCTGACACTGAAGCTGGGGACGATGAGATCTCAGCCTGAGGAGTGACCTCCACTGATGGAGGAGGGATCTCCACCTGCCCTGATGATAAAATTGGGGCATGTGAGCTTCTAGCCTCGCCTGATGGTAGCTGAGTGGTCGTTGGATTGGCTTGGGCGACCATGTCAGCTAGTGAGTGTGCTATCGCCTTGTGGTGACAGCAATCTATTTACCCTTATCCTGAGGATCCGCATCCACATCCTCCTTGGACAGTGACTCCTCATCAGTATCCTCTTCATCCGTCTCCCCATCCCAGGACTCTGCAGTGTGTCTGGAATCTTCCCTAGAAGAGATTTCAATGGGTGCAAAGGGAGCTGGAGTTTGGAAAGACCCAACAGTCCGTGGCTCAGGAGCTAACATCAAGGTAGTGAAGTCAAGATCTAACCCGGCAATGGATGTGCCAGCTCCCTGGTCTCTGTCATGTGGTATAAGGGAAGATAGATCGAACTCCAGGTTTTGCATTTTGTGGAGCTCACCCTCCAGTGCGTCAACATCCGTACAGAGCTTGGGCAGGCCTCCAACCTCACCTCGCTCAACTTTTTCAAGCCTCACCTCAATCTGCTTCAGGCAACCCTCATATGATTTATGCTGCTGTTGGAGTGTGGTCATTGAGGATCGGATAGGAGTCAATGCCTGCCTGATAAGTGTGGGGAGAACTTCAGAACCCGGTCTACCTTAGCGTTTACATGCTGAGCTAAGAGACCTAGATTTGAAATAGCTGGCAATGCAACTGACAGCTGTGCAATGGTGGCCCACGGAGTGGGCTGTGGAGTGGTTGTAGATGCCACTGTGGCCTGAGGAGAGGCAGGTGTCTGGGAATCTGCAATATTTGTGTTAGCTAGAATGGGGATCTCAAGCTCTGCAGGAGAATTAGCTACCTGTGGCACAACGTCAATTCGCGTGATATCAATATCCTTCAGCGCTTTCACCATCTTGTCATAGTGTGGCAATGGAGGGACTTACACAGCCTTACAGAGGGCTGCGATCAAGCACAGGAATGGCAGTGACGTGGCCGTCTGGTTGGCCTGGACCCCTAACTCTCGGAAGATAATCTCCCCCACATCAATCTTGATCCCGGTCATAATGCAAGCAACGAGAAGTGTCTTCTCAATTCTTATATCCGTTTCATTCCTTGACAGTATCAAGCGAGAGGTGACAAAGCTGAGCCAGAACCTACCCTCTCGTGTGATCTTCCTTGAAAATTTTATGGGCAGGATCAATCCAAGATGGGGTCCCCATTGCTATCACTGAGGCTATCCAAGCGCGCTGACTATCCTTGTTGTCCCATTCGATCTCGTACTCAGCTGTGCCCGGTCTCCAGTTTGGGAAATACAGATCATTAATAGTGTCCTTGTCACACAACACTTGCTTCCCTCGAACCAAGACAGTCTCACAGAATACCTTGTTGCGCTTATGATGAGAGGTTCTGGAAGCCCCATAGGATGCGTAAACTCTCACACTAGTGTTTCATTGAAATCATCAGGCATCTCAGTGAAGCCTTCCCAGTTTCTTGCTCTAATGTTATCTAGTATGTAAGGGTAATTCTCATGTAACCCATTCAAATTTAGTTGTTTCTCTTCTAGGATTTTTCGTTTCATAAGACCCTCTTTATATAGACTCATAGAGCTTGTGGCCCCAAAATGGAGTTGGAAATCATCTCCATTTTTTCTTCTTGCCCCAGCCTGTAAGTCGATTGACGGCAAGGTCTCCTCTTCATCAGACTGGGAGGGTTGTTCAGCAATAGGTCGGGATGGTTCTGGTCGTGGACGCTTGGCTTGTTGTGCATGTTGGCCGGTGGAATCTCTTTTTGCTCCACGAGCATATGGAGAGTGAGTAGCAATAGATTTGGAGCCATATCTGCAAAGAACCTAAGTGTGAGCGACATAACAGACATAAGAGAAAATTTTTACAAAGAAAGTAGAAAATGCGATGGGTTATGCGGTCGCATAACCATTATGCGAACCGCAAACCTGTTGCAAATTGGTATGACAGCAGGAGAATTTCTGTTATGCGATGGATTATGCGATCGCATACCCACTATGCGGTTCGCATTCCCATCGCAAAACTGTATTCCTATAAAGATCAACAACTATGTGACTGCAAAAAAGCATCACCAAGATGAATTTGCAATCACAAACATATCGCACACAATAGTTCAAAAGAGGCCACCACCGTCCTGGTTTTTGACGGCTTTGCGAACTGCATAACAGAAATGCGATAGCAAAAGTTGTCGCATTATTTCCCTTCACTAGGTTGCCTACGGTTTCCTATGCGGCAATTATGCGGACCACAAACCACGTATGCGGATCACAAAAGGCCGTATTCCCCATATTTTTCTTCTACCCCTAACAATGGTGGCTCCTAATTCATTACCCAACAATTTTGTGCTCAATTAAACCCCTAGGGTACCCAGTTACGAGCAGATGAACGTAGGGATACCCAAGAACTAACACAAACGGAAACAAACACAAAACAAAAGTAAAAATCCAACTGACAGCGAATATAGAAGGGAAGAAGACATACCAGATGTAGAAGAAATGAGGGAAGAGGCTATGAAGGAGACGATCTTGGTTTCGATCAGTGGATTTTATTGTTCACATGCTACGTTCAAATTAACTGTTTCCCCCTTTTGTTTCCCCCTTTTTTTGTTTTTGTCTTGTTTGAGTGTGAAGTGTGTGCGTGGGATTGCTTGTGTGCAGGTGAAGGGGGTTATGCGAAGGGGGTAGGGTTACTTACTTGTTGAGAATGCGGTGGGTAAGTTACCGCATAACACATAATGCGACCACATAAGTGTTATGTGGTGGTTTCAGCTCAGGTACTCACACCCATGATGCAATGCACTTGTGCAGTCGCATAAGTGATATGTGGGCCGCGAAGTGCAAAGCTTCACTGCATTCTGGCACGCAAAATTAGCCCAACAATATGCCCAAGTCTGCGATCACTATGTGGTCCGCATAGTCAATATGCGACCGCATACATGCAGCAAACTTCCCACGGTGATTTTTCTTTCATATCATTAGCAATTTCACCTTTTTTATTACTTTTTGCATCACTTGCACTTCAACACACACTTCAATTTGCTCAATTTAATCTATCTAACACAAATTTAAAAGCAAGGACAAAAAGGATGTTACCACACATGGGTTGCCTCCCATGAAGCGCTTGATTTAACGTCGCGGCACGACGAAGTTGGCCCCTCTTTGGGTTTACTCATTGATCGGGCATGGACCATCTTTGAGATCCAACTGTTCCACCAAATGTTTTTCTCCATCTGTGCCCAAGTAGTGCTTGACTCTCTGGCCATTCACTTTGCTCCGAAAGGGAAACATTTACCACCTTGAACGGACCGGACCACTTCGCTTTGAGTTTTCCCGCGAACAATTTGAGCCTTGAATTGAAGAGAAAAACCAAGTCACCCGACTCGAACCCCCTTTTCAAGATCTTTTTTGTCGTGGACGAACTTCATCCTTTCTTTGTACACAGTTGCGCTCTCATATGCATGGAAACGGAATTCTTCCATTTCATTGAGTTGTGTTAACCTCAAATTTGCAGCTTCAGCCCAGTCCAGGTTCAACCTTTTTAAAACCCACATGGCTTTGTGTTCCAGCTCTACGGGTAGATGACATGCCTTGCCGAAGACTAAATGGTAAGGAGAAGTGCCAATAGGGGTCTTGTACGATGTGCAGTATGCCCACAACACATCATCTAGCTTCCTTGACCAGTCGGTCCTATTTGCATTAACAATTTTTGCTAGAATATTCTTTATATCCCGGTTGGAATCTTCAACTTGGCCACTTCACTAAGGATGATAAGGTGTGGCCACCTTATGCTTCACGCCATATTTCTCTAGTAGCCCCGTGAAAGCCTTGTTACAGAAGTGAGATCCACCATCACTAACAATGGCTCTAGGAGTGCCATACCGTGTGAATATGTTTTTCTTTAAAAATGCAGTCACACGCCTTGCCTCGTTGTTCGGTAAGGCGATAGCTTCAACCCATTTGGACACGTAGTCCACTGCCACCAAGATGTATTTCATACCACACGAGCTCACAAAGGGACCCATAAAACCAATTCCCCACACATCAAAGATCTCAACCTCCATCACAAAGTGCATTGGCATTTCATGCCTCTTAAAGATTGATCCTTGCCTCTGACATTGATCACAAACCTTGACAATTTGATTGGCATTATGGTAAATTGACGGCCAATAATAACCACATTCAAGTACCCTCGTCGCCGTTCTATTACCCCATGATGACCTCCAACCGGTGAGTCATGGCATGCCTTTAGAATTGGTATAATCTCCTCTTCTGGAACACACCTCCTAATGATGTTATCAGCACAAATGTGGAACAAGAATGGTTCGTCCCAGTAGTATTGCCGACACTCTCCCAAAAACTTCTTCTTTTGGTAAGCTTTTAATCCATCTGGAATAAGGTCACTAACCAAGTAGTTAGCAATATTCGCGTACCAAGGAGTAAATGGAGAAGACAATGCCAAGATATGCTCATGAGGAAAGGCATCATTGATATCAAGATTTTCCTTCGGTCGTCCGTCCTCTTCAAGCCTAGATAAATGATCCGTCACTTGGTTTTCTGTGCCCTTGCGATCCTTGACCTCAAATTCAAATTCTTGCAATAAGAGGACCCACCAGATTAACCTTGGTTTGTCATCTTTCTTCGCCATGAGATAGCGAAGAATGGCATGATCGGTGTAGACCACCACCTTAGACCCCAACAAATAAGCTCGAAATTTTTCAAAGGCATATACAATGGCAAGGAGTTCTTGCTCTATCACAATATAGGTCACTTGAGCACCATTTAGCGTCTTGCTTGCATAGTAGATAGGATGGAGGACCTTGTTATGCCTTTGACCCAGAACTGCTCCAATAGCTACACCACTGGCGTCACACATGAGCTCAAATGGAAGAGACCAATCCGGTGTGACAATAATGGGTGTCGTGGTGAGCTTCTATTTTAGTTCCTCAAATGCCTTAAGGCACTTTTCATCAAAAATAAACTTGGCGTCTTTTTCAAGGAGCTTGCACATAGGATTTGCAATTTTGGAGAAGTCCTTGATAAAGCGCCAATAGAATCCGGCATACCCCAAAAAGCTTCGGACATTTTTTACCGAGGTTGGTGGAGGAAGTTTGGAGATAATTTCAATTTTTTCTCGGTCAACCTTGATGCCATGTTTTGAAATTTTATGGCCCAAGACAATACCTTCATCCACCATGAAGTGGCATTTCTCCCAGTTTAGCACAAGGTTGGTTTCCTCACATCTCTTAACACTTGTCTAAGATTGTCAAGACAATGCTCAAAGGAATCACCTACCACTGAAAAGTCGTCCATGAACACTTCTAGTATATCATCCACCATGTCCGAAAATATGGACATCATACATCTTTGGAAGGTAGCCGAAGCGTTGCATAATCCAAACGGCATCCGGCTAAAAGAAAATGTTCCATATCGGAAAGTGAATGTTGTCTTCTCTTGGTCCTCCAATGTTATGTTAATTTGGTTGTAACCGGAATATCCATCAAGAAAGCAATAGAATGACCTTCCCGCTAGCCAATCAAGCATTTGATCAATAAAAGGCATAGGGAAATGGTCTTTGCATGTGGCACTGTTGAGCTTCTGATAGTCCATGCAAACTCTCCATCTGGTGACCGTCCTTGTTGGGATGAGCTCATTCTTTTCATTGTGGATTACTGTCATGCCTCCCTTCTTTGGCAAACATTGTACCGGGCTCACCCAAGAACTATCCGCAATGGGGTAGACAACCCCGGAATCCACACTTAGTTCCAACCATCTGGTTTGCTGGTGCATCCTTCCAATAGCTTTGATTTCCATGCTCCTAGAAAATCAAAAATTTACACTACAAAAATAATACAATTAAAAAAAATAATAATAAAAAATAAAAGAAAGTAGTAAATTTGGGTTGCCTCCCAACAAGCATTTGATTTAACGTCGCAACACGACGCGAATTACTTTTTTGCCTCCACCGTGAGCTTATGAATTGAACCCCCAATTTGGCTTCAAGTTTTCGGTTATGCTCTAGGGGTGGTGGAACAAATCTAACTAGCCCAAGCAACCATTGTACTATTCTACACTTCTTGGCTTTTAGATGAGGTATGTAGTCATGTCTTGCTGGCAAGAAAAATTCCAGAATGTAGGCACATTGTTCCTCATTCCTTGACTCCTCAATCGGCGTGGATGACTCTATTTCCATATTGTCATCGAAGCACAATATGGAAAAATGTTTGGAGTGAGGCCCAATGCGCACAAACACATGAACTTCAGGACTTTCAACTTCCTTAACATCAATGATACTAGAGTGAACAAAATTTATATCGCCAATGTTCTTGGCCGACTCTAGTCTCACTTCTTTAACATCGACATCCTCAAATTGTAATTGGCTAGGTTGTTGATGTTCTACTCTGACCTCCTCAATTAGCACCTCAAATTCACTCTCTTCTTAGCTCCTATCCCCAAAATTGGCTTGTTGAGCATTAAAATCTTCAACCACTTGACTCACTTGAGCCTCCAAGTTGCGAATAGTTGCCTCTTGCCTTTCTATCTGCAATTGTTTTTCATTATTTTGTTCCAGAAGGCACTTTAACACATCCTTGATCTCCTTCAGGTCTGCATCCCCATGTTCTTTGTTACTGTTAACTTCACAAGAAAAGGTAGAACCATCATAGTAAGGGGTTGGGGGAAGATAAGAAATATAAGCACAACCATGAAAGTGACCATTTTTACCACCACACACATCACACACATTCCACAAATAAGATTGAGTTGGTGCACATAACCCGCTCTCGGTAATATTTTGATAATTTTTATACGGGTGGTTTCCTTCACAATATGTATGAGGATCAATAGTAGAATTATCTACACCTAAATTCCCATAATTCCAAGATGTCATGTTTCTCAAATCAACAGTTATAATAAAAAAATAGAAAAAAACAAAACAAAATAAATATTCAAACTTGAAACCTAGCAATATATACAACTACAAATACACTGTTAGTTCCCCGGCAACGGCGCCAAAATTTGATCACACCCAACTCTGGTCCTAAAAAGGATAAGCGATCGCTGCAAATATAATTCGATCTAAAAGTCCGGAGTCGAATCCCACGGAGAACTAAGGTTTCACTATAACTGTAATATCACCAAGAGGATAAGCTAGAATAACTTTTAAGTTACCTAAACTAATTAACTAATAATTATCAAAAAGCAATAGAAATTTATCAACTAAAGAAACTAAGGGTTGGAGACTAAATTAAAGAGGTCTAGAGTTATGATTTCCCCAATTATCGAAGTCCTTCCTTCTATGTCTTCAATAGTTTCACCTAATTATTCTCTACTGATCATGAGCACTCAACTTATCGTAATTCTCTCTCGAGAAACTACAATAATGTACTATTCATAATCTCTCGAATTGCGCTAGCTTGCACTTTTTCACCGCTCGCTGTGATCACGTCAAAGCTTCGTTATCTCCAATCCCGCTTTTAAACCTGTCGTATTGATCTCTCATATACCTTAGGAATGATGTTGTTCAACAACCACCTAAATATATATCCTTTCTCAAGAAACACATACTAAATAGGCACATTCAATCGATGGCCATTCAACCAACTAAAATAAGCATGTAGTTGAACAAGTAGATAAATCCAAAGGTAATTATATTAAAACATAACAAGAATTCATATTCCAAGAGGTTCTATCAAAACTCTAGATAATAAATTAACGATTCATAAAAGTATGTGAAAACACAATACTCCAATTCATAACCAACAATAAAAATTGGAAGAAGAAGGGTAAAAACTCGTGGTTGAATCTTCCTCCTTGCTCCTAGTGTGTTCTTGCCTCCAAGGGTGTTGTCTAACCCTAGAGTAGTGTCTCCTCCTCCTTAGGTCTAAATTATGTCCAAAGTCCTCAAAATACCATTTTTCCATGTATATATACCAATTAGGATCGGGCCCAAACAATTATACATTCTCCTACGCGAAAAAGGACACTTTTCCAGGACAGGACGTGCGCAGCCGCGCACCTGGAAGGGTGCCCGCGCACTTGGCCGCACACATTTCACACTTTCAGCCCCATTTGCACGGTCAGTGCGCGGCCGCGCACTTTTCACCCTTTTCGTTGGGAATTTCGGAAAACGCAAATCATGAAATTTGTAGCCCTTTATATTATCTTTCCAACTATATATTGTGGAGACCAAATGGAGTTTTTATCGGAAAGTTATGTGTATTTTACTAGACAGTGCGCAATATGCCTACTCGATTCTTCGTTCGTTCTTAACTATCATTCGTAGATCCCCGAACACGATCCTGGATTAATTCCTTGGGATTTTACTCAGAATTCAAAGCTTCAAATCACTTGAATTCATTCCATAACATCTACATAGCTCGGAATCACTCATACAAGGCATAAAACACATAATTAGTGCAAAACACTAGCGATTAAAGCTCAAACTCAATTAAAGTGCAGTAAATTAGAGTGTAATAAGCGACTAAAAAATACGTAATTATAGCCTATCATCAGGAAAGTGTTGGCAGATCATTTGGCAGAAAATCCTTTAGACGGAGAATAGGAACCATTGAAAACGTATTTTCCCGACGAGGAGGTATCATTTGTAGGAGAAGATATCACCGAAGCATATGATGGTTGGAGAACATTCTTAGATGAAGCTGCAAACTTCAAAGGAGTGGGTATCAGAGTTGTCTTAGTGTCAAAAACTGGCCAACACTATTCTGATCTGCAAAACTCAGGTTTCTGTGTACCAACAATATGGCAGAATATGAGTCTTGCATCTTAGGACTCAGGTTGGCTATTAACATGAATGTTCAGGAGTTGCTGGTGATTGAAGATTATGATATTTTGGTGCATAAGGTTTTAGGAGAATGGGCTACAAAGAACACCAAGATATTGCCATATATGTACTGTGTACAAGAGTTGATCAAGAGGTTCACGAAGATAGAGTTCAAACATGTTCCGAGGATTCAGAACGAGTTCGCAGTCGTATTGGCCACTTTATCTTCCATGATACAAAACCCCGGCAAGAATTTCATCAATCCCACCCAATAGGAATTCATAAGCAGCCAGCTTATTGTGCTCATGTTAAATAAGAAAGTAATGGAAATCCATGGTTCCACGACATCAGGAATACTTGGCAAAGGGAAGGTATCCAGAGCACGCAACCGTACTCAGAAGTGCACTCCGAAGTTTAGCCAAACAATTCTTTCAAAGCGGAGGAATTCTGTATAGAAGGACTCCTGACCTAGGATTATTACAGTGTGTCGACGCCATGGAAGCATCCATATTGCTCAAGGAAATACATGCCGGAACCTGGACAACACATGAATGGCTTTGTCTTAGCCAAGAAAATACTACGAGCATGATATTTCTGGATGACTATAGAAACAGATTGCATCAAGTATGTTCAGAAGTGCCACTAATGCCAGATACATGCTGATATGATACGAGTACCACCCAATGAACTCAATGCAACAAGTGCACCCTGGCCTTTCTCCGCTTGGAGTATGGATGTCATCGGTCCAATCGAACCTGCTGCCTCAAATGGGCATAGGCTTATTCTGGGGGCCATAAACTATTTCACGAAGTGTGTTGAGGTCGCATCTTACAAAGCTGTAACTAAGAAGGTCGTCAAAGATTTTGTTCGGGGTTGCATTGTTTGTCGATTCGAAGTACCACAGTCAATCATCACCAACAACCCCATTAATATTAATAGTGATCTAATAAAGGCCATATGTGAAGCCTTCAATATCAAGCATAAGAATTCCATAACATACATTCTGCAAATGAACGGAGCTGTAAAAGACGCCAACAAGAACATCAAGAAGATACTAAGGAAAATGGTAGACATTTACAAGCAATGGAACGAGAAGTTGCCATTTTCTCTGCTCGGGTATCGTACCAAGGTTCGCACATCAACTAAGGAAACTCCTTACCTGCTGGTCTACGGTACGAAAGCGGATATTCCCACCAAAGTAGAAATCCCTTCTCTAAGAATCATACAAGAAGATGAGCTCAGCGACGCAGAATGGGTACAGAGCCGCTATGAACAACTGGCTCTCATTGATGGAAAAATAATGAATGTTGTATGTCACGGTCAACTCTACCAGAGTAGAATGGCAAGAGCTTTCAACAAAAAGGTCAGACCGAGGCAATTCACGCAGGGGCAGTTGGTGCTAAAGCGGATCTTCCCACATCAAGATGAAGCCAATGGGAAGTTTTCACCCAACTAGAAAGGTCCGTACATGGTTCATCGCGTACTAACAGGAGGAGCACTCATACTTGCAAAAATGGACAGAGAGATTTGGCCAAAACCTATCAACTCAGATGCAGTTAAGAGATACTATGTCTAGGATTGTTTGCATTTCTTCACTTGATGTAACTGAACTACGCTTGACCTAATTCACATTTAAGAGGGGATACGTAGGCAGCCCTATGGGTTCGGTCACATTTTAATAAAATCTTCATTTTCCCCATGATCAGAAATTGGGGCAAGATCGCAAGTTCAGCCAACTTCATCATATGCGGAATAGCCAAAAGTATTGTCAGATGTATGCATTTAAACTGGGGCAGAATTTTGAGGGAAGGCAAGGAGGTCGCAATGTCTCTAAAGTGCGTCACAGTCGCCGGTTCATCTAAATTATTTGATGTCGCATACCACAACATTTCAAATAATTATATTTATTAAATTGTTACATCCCGTAATTTAATATTAGAATTAGTCATAGATATCCATATGAGCTAGAAGGGATTAAAATCATTCATGAGATTTAGAGGATTTGTGACTATGTTTTGTAAGACTTCATAAGCTTAACAACATTGATACCGTTAGACATTATGTTAATATGATATTTTTCTTTTAAGTGGAGTATTTTAGTAAAAGTATAATTATGGATAGTTACCATTATTACTGTTTTTTAATATGGTAAATTATACACTTAATATAAGAAAGTTTATGAGATTTTCTTTATCGTAAAGATAGAAATTATTTTCTCACAAGAAAAAGAAGGTTATCTTTTTACCATTTTAAGAACTAACAAGAACTTTTACTCTTTATATGAGATTAGGAAAATTATAAGTTGAGAAAATATATGTATTTTTACATGGATGTTTTAATAAAAATAATAGTGTATGCATTTATTTTATGTGGTATCATATGACCATGATAGTATGATGTATAAAGTATATAAAAAATAAGTAAAATTTTAAGTAATTTGAGACAATCCTTAATTATGCGGGTAATTGATTAATTACTGGGTAATGAGACACTACCTAATTACCTAATAAGTGGATAAAGATTAACATTTCCCACCCCCACGTGGCAGCACCCCTTAAATCATATGTATGACTCTTTTAAGTCATTACATTAGGCAACCTAACATATCAATTTTTTCAGCTTATTACAAAAGGATTAGTATTTGTTGATAGTAATTATCAGTTAAGTTGTAGTGTTTGGAGAATACTTTTTGATGTACATCAATGTGGCTATCAGCTACAACTATATAGCCGTTAATGTAGTGATACAGTATTTGCATCTTATCTTCTTAATTTCTCAATTTGACTTTGTAGAATTGCTAGGTGCCGTTATTTATTTTTTCTTACTAGTTATTGATGTCTTTTGGTTCCTTTAACTTCACTCAGACAATAGTAGGATTGCAACTTCCAGGAATTTAAGCTTGCTATGAAGGGCCTGGAAATTACCAGAAGTACATAATACAACTGAAAGTATTGGAAAAACATAATAAAACTTAAGAGGAGGTGAAAGCTCATACGTTGCAAAAGGTATGAGCAAAAGAACTTTCTTTAAATTGGCTTCTCCTAACTTTTGTGCGTGTGTACGGCATCGATTAAGAACCAATGAAAAAGGATAGGAAGTCTTTAATGGATGGCGTCCAAGGCCAGGGCTCGATCTTACATCAAAGTTTGGCATTTGCTGTACTATTCTTGTTGTTTTAATAGCTATAGAAAGTAAGGATTCACACGAGTCTTAAGGATTTTTCGCTACTTCGATCCGCCGTTGCGTGTTTTGTCGCAATCAACGTGTGTTTGAGGGATTGTTAAGAGAACCGGCTCAGGTATGTTAAGACTATCCCTTCTTTCTGTTGGCATGATCTATAAGACAGAAACGAATCATAGAAATATTAGAGATGCTTATGTTCTTGATTCCCCATGTGTCATATTATTCTATCATATGTTCATGGATCTCAAAAATACGTAAGTTGGTAAAGTTTATTTCATGATAATAATCAGAGGCATAATGGTCTTATGACGTACTGAGAGATTTTATTTTATTAATGTATTTCATATGCATTTCATGCATTTATACATGTACATTGACCCATGACCAAATGGCGTTATATATATATATATATATATATATATATATATATATATAT
>ML345663.1:1510-57794 GCA_005239505.1 Nicotiana paniculata | reverse complement strand
CCAAGGATGAAGAAGATGATAGCCAATATAATGCTAACATCCATGAAATTGTAGAATTTGAAAACCTTGAAGAAGAATAGATGTTGTTTGTTTTAGACTATTAGACTTTATTTATGAATCTACTATGACTGTCTATTGAGTCTTTGATATATTATTAATATATTATTGTTAATGAGTTTTTAGTTATATGTATATAATATTTTATGTTTTTGTATAAATTGTCGTTTCACATAAAAAAGGCGAGCGTTTCGCTGCTCGCCTCTCGCCTCAGTGAAGCGGTCCCTCGTCTCCACCGCCTGTCCAGGGTTTTGACGTCTGAACCGAATTTCATAGAACCAAACTGAAATGAGTTAATTTCAGTTCGGTTTCGTTTTTCATTTTTACCAAACCGAAAAACCGGCTCAGTACTGAACATTTCAAAACTGAGCCGAATTAACCGAATGCTCATCCCTAGCTTCAATAGATAACCTAAAAATACTTATGATAGTTGGATATTGTCTTTTTTTTAAGTACATAAATAGTTAGATATTAGTGGAGTAACATTCCTATTATTTTGAAATCTGTTGTTCATTTTGTCTTCTGAGCTACCTAGTATTTGCTGAATTCTAATATTACTAAATGAATGTGGTTGTCAATCTCTTCTACCTGTCCTTGAGGTGGAGAGAAAGAGGGGGGGAGGGGGAATCTACTAACCTGCTGGTATGCCTCTTGAATACATTGGAATTATACTTGTAGCTTTATCGATGTAGCAGAAGTTTATCTGTTACTCAAACCATATTTTTCCCCTGCGATGGTGTCATTTGTCAGTAAATGGGTGAAGAAGAATTGGAGGTTGAAAAAACAAGTCCAGCATGTGCAGACGATCAGAGGGAAGATGAAGCTAAAACAGAAGTACGAAAAGTTAAAAAGAAGAAAAAGTCACTTAAAGAAGCTGTGAAGGGTGAAAAGCGTGGAGTTTGTCACGTGCGTAGAGTACCACCTCGTATGGACCACGTGAAACTTCGTCAGGTTCTTTCTCAGTTTGGAGAAATTCAGAGGATTTATCTTGTACCTGAAGGTTGGTTGAGTTCCTTGTTTATGCTCTAATATCTTCATTATTGGTTAAATGCTTCATTATGCAGCAGTTTTTGCCTTCCCTCTGCTTAGTTGTCCATATTAATTACCTTGCTTCCAGCTGCTGCTGCTCAAATGAATAGGAAACGGGCAGGTGGATTCCGAGGGCAGGCATTTTCAGAAGGGTATTCTTCATATTAAGGTTTCTTTGATTAAGATATCATCTTATCTCTTGTTTATCCTTCATTAAAATGATGAATACTGCATCTTGCATCTGCAAGATTATGATATTTGTTACCGGAAGTCATTAAACTATCATCTATATGTAGGTGGGTTGAATTTATGAAAAAGAGTATTGCCAAGAGGGTTGCAAATATGTTAAATGGGCAACAAATAGGTACGATAACGCAATATCTTGATTCTTTTCGGTTGGTCCATAGCGTAACATCGTGAATGTTGGAGGAAGTTTGGCATTATTTCTTTCCGAGTATTGACTCGTTACATGTGCTTGTTTTTACACATTTATGAGGGGAAACACCAATTAATCATACGTTGGCCAAAAGATTGCCTTCTATTACTAGTAAACTAATGTGGATTTGCTGCTTTTTCCATTTGTGTCTTAACATTATCCTTGTTTATGTTCTTCAGATCAGCTTTCAACTTCTGCTTTTCTTGTATTTTCAGTGGCCATAAAATGTTATTTTCCTTACTGCCAAATTTTCTGCTCCTATAGGTGGAAGGAAGAGATCAGCATTCTATTATGACATTTGGAATATCAAGTACTTGTCTAAAATTAAATGGGATGATATTACTGATGAAATTGGTATGATGCTGTTTTTAATTTATTTGGTAATGCTGCATCCTTTAGTCTCTTTTCACAACTTAGCTGATGTGTTTCAAATATTTTTGCAGCAAAAAGGCATGCAGTTCACGAGCAGAAACTAGCTTTGGAGCTTTCTGCTGCTACAAGGGAGCGTGATTTCTACCTTACACAAGTTGACAAGTCCCGTGCTTTAAGTTCTATTGAAGAACGAATAAAGAAGGTCAGTAAGTCATTTTAATGAATTCATTTGGAGTGGGGTTTTGAACTCCCTTGATTGAATTTCGTATTTATCATCTCAGTCTGCTTTCCTCTTGAGTTTCATTCTTAATGTTTTCATTGTATGTTTAACTTGAAAGTTAAAATAGTTGCTAGAACTTGAGGCAATCACGCTGTGGGTCCATTTTTCTAAACCTTTTTAGGTCCTTTTGTTCTGTAAGGTTTTCATCAACAGCTTATAGTGTAGATTGCTAAGATATCAATAGGTCTTAAGAAATTTCTATTGCCAAAAAAAAAAAGATAACAAGGATATGTATTAGTGGCGAACAAGAGAGGGAATGGAGAAGCAACTGTTACCATCTTCTCCACGCTCCGAATAGTATTCAGTAATTTACTTATAGGCTTGTGCTCTGTTTTAGCATAGGTATTCGGCCTCTCAGTTTTATGTACCTTATGCTATTTGTCTTTCATGGTTGAGTAATATGTCCTATACTTTCAACTGTGCATCTTTTCAGAGGCAAAAGGTCCAACAAGAATCTGGGGAAATTTCTAATCTCCCAAGTGAGCAGTTTGAGCCAAAGGTGATACGGCAATTTCCACAGAAAAAACCTGTGGCAGATGAAGCTGGGAAAATCAAACCAAGGCTGTCTAAGGACATTTTGGCCGGAGTAAGTCCCCTTCCCACCTTTCTACCCCGATCACCTCTTGCTACCTTGACCCCCAAAAAACCCCGAATCACCTCTTGCTGAAAACTTGCTTACTTTTTGATGGAATTTGCTCTTCACCTTTTACAGGTATTTGGTGGTCAATGATTAGAGCAATTGACTGCAAACAGATTCAGAAAGTTTCGCTCGTTAATTTTTTCGAGGGCACATTAATCTTCCAGGTTTTCTAAGAATTTCACCTTGTCTGTTATTATTAGATGTTGGAAGGATAGTTGAACCTTGAACAAAATTTTGTCTTTATGTGCGGTTAATTTTTGATGTCGTATTAAATATATTTGTTGTTTATATATGTAGAACCACTCATCTAATTAAAATCAATTATTGTATTTCTCATGGATCATTTTGTGTATGAATCATTACAATTAGCTCTAACTGGTAACAACTGATTCAATGTGTTGTCTCTGAGAGAAGTATTTGGTTCATCTATGCTTTTCTTTTACCTGGTCAACAACTATTGTTCTTATTCATGGTATTACATAGCAGCTGTTCGGAATTTTTCAGTAGTGGTGCATGCTCATAATCAAGGCGTAGTAGATTATTCACTTGTCTGAGAAATGAACAATGCTGTCAAAATTCGGTAGAAATCTATCCAAAAGTATTAAACAGCCATCATATTCTTCCTAATTCTGTAGCAAAATGTTGCCCCTGGGACTTTGACTACCTAATTTGTGCCATTCCTCTCTTTTGGTCAGGAAGAATGCTAAAATTTCTTTTTCTACTTGTAAATCTCCTAATTTTCTCATTGTTGGTCCACTCATACAGTTTTATATTTTGACGTTATTCTAATTGTAAGTAATAGCAGAGATACTTTTTTGTTACCCACTAGTTTCCACAAGTGGGGTTCAGGGAGGGTAAGATGTATACAGCTTTACCCCTACTCCTGGAAGGGCAGAGAGGCTGTTTTCGATAGACCTCGATGGGTTGATTGTAACATCTCAGGATTAATGTGGACAATGTTAAACACAGAGTCAATTAAAACTTAACGGAAAATATAGGGAGTGTACATAAATCTTTTTCTTCTGAAAATTAAATACTTATCAATAATCGAATCACACTTAGAATTAATACTGACCAAACTATTGGAATAATTTGGAAAAGATTAATTTTTCATTATACCCCATGAATAATAAAAAGTTATAATAAAAAATTATTCTGGTACAACATTTTGTAAAAGTAAACTATCGAATACAACCACACCCCTAATGTTAAGTAACGTTAAAGCAAATGAGTGATGGTATTCGGCCAAACTCAGCGTGGTCTAACTTTGTTCACACCCGTGAAATATCATTAACGCCCTTCTCTTCACAATTGGCTTAATGATCATTTTCCCCTTCAAAATTAGTTAATAACTATTGATCATACCAAGACATCGAGTCCATAAATCATCATTATTTCATGCATGGGTATTCATATTTTTTCCTTTTATACTGTATAATTATTACGTATTTTAAAAAAAAATACAATTTATAATATTACGTATTTTTTTCTAAATACAACTTATACTGATGGGGAGTTCAAAGGTCTAGTATGTATACATAATATTATTTTTTCTTTTCTTTTATAACTATAACTTGTCATACCATACACTTATTATTTTTTCTTTTCTTTTATAACTATAACTTGTCATACCATACACTTATCTTAATAGAGCTTTCATTAAACACACAATTCACTACCCTTATTCTTAACCTAAACATGAATGTTAACATAGAAACTAGTTTGGAATCATTAAACCCGAATAACAGCCTAGAAACTAGGTCGGATCCACTAAGGAATGCATTACACATATCATTGGGGCTGAATTCGGACGACAGTCTGATGAATGAAGATGATCCGATCGACATTGATTTAGACGACAATTTCAATGATGGAGAAAATCATGTTGACGATGATGCTGCTGATGACGATGGTTATGATTATGATGATGATGATGACGACGGCCATTATTTAGAGGAAGAGGCAGAAGCTGGAGAGGAAAGGGAAATGCCTAACGAGTTCAATGAAGAAGATCTCATAACTGGTCCAATTACTGGGATGAGGTTCACTAGTAAGGATGTTATGTTTGATTTTTATAAAGAACATGCAAAATTATCAGGGTTTTGCATTGTTAAAAGAACATCTAACAAAAAAAGTGATGATATTGTTAGGTATGTTCAATACGGCTGTGATAGGTCTAGGAAACCAAGGAATAAGCATGTTACCAAGAGGATGAACTGCCCTGCTAAAATAAATGAAGTTTTGGAGCAGAATGATTCATGGCGTGTTTCAAAGGTTGTGAAAAAACATAATCATCAATTGGAACCAGCACTATCGCGATTGATGGCTGGACACAGATCGCTTAGTAGGTCTCTTAAGAGAACTCTTTTAGCCGAAGATATTGCTAGCTTAAGACCCTCAAAAAATATAAGGGTCACTAAAGTACTTGCCGGTGGCCCCGAAAATCTGGGTTATACACCAAAGGATTGTCGAAATTATATTTTGAAGAGTAGAAAGCTTCATTTGCAGGAAAGGGACGCACTATCATTGCCCAAGTTCTTCTGTGACATGCAGCAAAAAGATAGGGAATTTTACTACTCCGTAGATGTGGATGGTTTTGGTCTACTTCGTAATGTCGTATGGGTTCATTCACACTCCAAGGTTGCATATGAGGAGTTCCAGGATGTAATATGCCTCGATACAACATACCTAGTGAATCAGTACAATATGCCATTTGCTTCATTTGTTGGTGTAAATCAACATAGGCAGTCCATACTTTTGGGATGTACTCTTATGTCTAGTGAAGATATAATAAGTTACAAAATGGTAATCTCTACATGGCTTGGATCTCTAAACAATATTCTTCCATTAGCTATCATGACTGACCAATGTGATAGTATTAAGGCTGCCATAAATGAATTGATGCCCAATACGGTACATAGATTTTGTATTTGGCACATATTCGCTAAGTTGCCTAAGAAGTTAGGCAGAGTTGTTGATGCTAAGATTGCAAAGGCAGAATTAAGGCCTTAGTCCTTGATAGCATTAACGTCGCTGAGTTTGAGACAAGATGGGATGAATATATTGAAAAATATAATTTAGAGGAAAGAGATTAGTTTTATAAGTTGTATTTGGAGAAGGAAAAGTGGGTTCCTGTATACCTTAATGACCACTTTTGTGCCGGGATGTTGTCCACACAGAGAAGTGAAGGCATGCATGCATGCCTTCTTTGATGGATTTATCACCCGCCAAAGAAGTTTGAAACTATTTGTTCAACAATATGAGTTAGCCATAAGATCGAAGTTCGAGAAAGAATTGGAAGGTGAATATAGGTCAAGGTGCTTTGAACCAAAATGTTTGTCTGAATTCGCATGGGAGCAAAAACTTCAAAAATGTTATACTCGTGAAGTGTTTGAATTTTTTCAGTTACAATTAAGGAGATTGTTCCATTGTGAAATCAGCACCCTTGAAGATCATCAAGCAACCCCTGAAGTGGAAAAATATATTATATCAGATTCTTCGCTAATGAGTTTTTACTCTAGAGATACATTTGTATTCACGGTTGAATATACTCCTATTGGCGAATATCTAGGTTGCAGTTGCAAGTGGTTTGAAAGAAGGGGTATTCTATGCTGTCATATACTAAAGGTGTTTCTCACAAGAGGATTAAAAACGTTGACGAGAGGTATATATTGAAAAGGTGGAAAAAAGATGTTGTTCGTCCGCACTTGAAACGTTTCTTTCTAGGAGGTTACCCACGTATGACTTATGAATACATGATGTACAGGGAACTATTAAAGCATTTTGAACGGCTTTGCGATATTGCATTGGACACTGAAGTGATGAGGCGATAATAAAAGTATAATTTGAACAAATTGGAACATGACCTTATGAATTGGGATGATGATATGATAGTTCCAAATTGGGATTTGGAAGGTACACATGATGGTGAGGGTGATGGTGAGGGTGAGGGTGAGGGTGAAGGAATAGATATAAGAGATCCTAGATATGTAGTTAGTCGTGGACGTCCAAGGTTGAATAGATATAGAGGGCAAATTTATTCATACTTTAGAAGTTCACAAACGGGTGGTGGGAGTGGAGTTAGAGGCAATAGGGGTGGTAGAGGTGGTGGTAGAACTGGTGGTAGAGGTGTTGGTAGAGGTGGTGGTAGAACTGGTGGTAGAGGTCGTGCTAGAGGAGGTGGTAGAAGTCATCCACTAACGGAAGGAATTGAGGTAAAGTTTAACAAATTTAATTTAATATATTATTTTATTTTAGGTAAATTTCTTATTTACTCTAATTTACAGCAAGATGATACAGTACAACCACATAGTAGCTTGCCTGATCTAAACGATGAAGCATACTGGGACGTAAAAGACTTGACCGTTTAGTTTGAGATGATTTTAGTTTGGAACTTGTTTAATTTGATTTGAGAAAGATTTTTTTTGATTTTATTTACTTTATTTTTTAAAACGTGTGGTATTTTTTTTGTTCATAAATGTGAATTATATTTGTGTTATACAATCCTACCTTCAACATTCAACATATTTGTGCTAGTTGCATTTTATTTTTTTTACCGTGCCTAATCCCCCTCTCCTCTTACATGAAATTCAACTACACTGCCAATACAGGGTAGATTTTAGCAAAAGAAAAAGAAATCGCCAAACCAACCCATTTAACTACCCAATATAGCATTTACTTTTACAAATTAATAACATACCAACCCATTTAACTTCCCAATGCATCATTTACTCTACCATTTCGGATTTTTTAAATGATAAAGAAAATCAAGATGCAGAATAAAATTTCAAAATAAAATAGTGTAGGAGTTGAGAATGTGAGTGTGTTTTAGGTCTTTTAGTGTTTGAGTATGTGACTGTGTTTTAGGTCTTTATGGTTTGAGTATGTGACCATATGTCACGACCCAATTTCCCACACGGGTCGTGATGGCGCCCAACAACAGGGTTAGACAAGCCAACATAAATTCTACTAAGTGCTACCCTTCCTATGTGATTAATTAATCCAACATTTTCCAGTTTTAAGCATTTATTTACATGATATTAGCCGGTGACATGAAAATAAGACATCTGATACGTGAGTCAAAAAATAAGCATACGTATGAAAATACAGCCCAAAACCCAAAATGTACGCACGTGTGTGCCAGGAACTAGTGTCACGAGTGTCGGGGCAACTATCAGAATACACCAGAATACATAAATATATATACAATCCCATAGTCTAAATGAAATAGACGGGGAAAATAACAAAAGGAAACTCCAAGGTGCTTCCAGGAATCGTCAGGAAGAGCAGCTCACCGTGAAGTATAACCAACACCGGTCAGTATCTAGCACCGGACTGATAATCAGACGTACCAACCTCCGGATCTGCACAGTCACGTACAGAAGAAAAGAAAGTGCAGCATGAGTACATACATAAATATGTACCCAGTGAGTATCCCATCTAATCTCGAAGAAGTAGTAATGAGAAGTTGACTCGATACTCACTAAGTTCCAACAGTAATAAAGTAAGCAAAATGTAAGGAAAACAGTAGGCATGTAAGACAAATAACCAAGCACATCGATATTAGACATCAAATAACAATCCAAAATCCACCAAATGTTGCGCCGTGGCGTACGGCCCGATCCCATCCTGTAGTCTCAATCTCGCCGTGGCGTACGGCCCGATCCCATCCTATAGTCTCAATCTCGCTGTGGCGTACGACCCGATCCCATCCTGTAGTCTCAATCTTGCCGTGGCGTACGGCCCGATCCCATAATATACTCTCTCATCACTCTGCTTTGGCGTACGGCCTGATCCCACAATATAATCAATCATCACTCTGCCGTGGCGTACAACCCGATCCCATTATATAATCAATCATCACTCTGCCGTGGCGTACGGCCCGATCCCATCCCGTGATTATTCTTATCACGCTTAAATCAAGCCAAGTATCACAACGTTCAAAGACAACAATACCAATCACACAAGAATACAAGTCATATTTAGGCTACAACAGGGAAAAACAATGAACATGTTGTGTCCTAACTACCCGGACGAAGCAGTAATAGCCACTACGTACGGACTCTCGTCACTTGGTGCGTACGTAGCCCCCAAACAAGATCACATAGCAATCAAGGTACCTAGAGGGACAACTTCCCTCTTATGAGGTTAGAAATGAGACTCACCTCGATAAAAGCACTCCTCGGACCAAGGACCGGATCAAAAGATGCGCCCGAACTCCGAAACTACTCCTGACGGCTCACAACTAGCCAAACATGATGTAATTGAATCAATTTAATTCCTAAAATTTAACATTCTTGACGATTCTTGAAATTTCGACCCCGGGCCCACGCGTTCGGATTTCGAAAATTCTTGGAGGAATAGCTTACCCGAAGCCTAAGGAGCGAAATTATATAATTTATTTAAGAATTCAATGGCTCAAAAGGGGTAATTCACAAATTTTCCAAAAATCCCATTTACAACCCAAAACCTAGGTTTTTCCAAGATTTAGTAGTTGATTTACCTCGTTAATTCATGCATGGAACTAGATAAATGAAAGGAATTACTTACCTCTACCAAATTTGGGTCAACATCAGGTTCTTGAAGCTCCTAGGACTCTCTAATGGAGGTGAGATGGTTGAAAAATGAAGAAGACCCGTAATTATGGGCATTTAAATGAGGCTGCCTACAGGGGTTCCACACCTACGACCTTGGGACCGCAGGTGCGGTCTCGCACCCGCGAGAAATTGGTCGCCCCTATGGAAAAGGGCCTGGGACCCTTGGCTCGCACCTGCAGAGTCGGGAGCCGCACCAGTGGTCCTGCTCCTGCGGAAGATTAGTCGCGCCTGCGATGGGGGTCGCACCTGCGAAGGGGAAGTCCGCACCAGCGGACTCGCACCAGCGGGCACAAGTTCGCACCAGCGGTCACACCAGCTGCTGTGCACCAGCAGTGATTTTTTTGCTGGTTTTTGGCCTCATGCGGGGTTCGGGAGGCACCTGGGCCCACCCGAGCCCCCGTCAAAATATACCCACAAGTCCCAAATCATTATACGGACTTGCTCGAGCCTACAGATCACTCATAACATCGCTAAAACTCAAAATCACTCTCCAAAACCCTTTGAATCAAATTAAGAACTTAAGAAATTCTAGAATTCACCTCATCGCGCCGAACGGGCCTATACTACTCGGAATGACTTCAAATTTTACAGACAAGTCATAAATGACAATACAGAACTATTCCCGGTTCATCAAAATATGGACTTAAGGAACTTCTTGTTTCAATATTGGGCGCCGAAATGCCCCCGGTTCATCAGAAACCTAATCCGAACATACGCCTAACTCCGAAATCATCACACGAAGCTACTGGAACCGACGAAACTCGATTCCGGGGTCGCTTACCCAAAATGTTGACCGAAGTCAGACTTGGTCTTAAAGTCCAACCTTAAGGAACCAATTGTTCCTATTGCACTCAAAACACCTCCGAATCCCGGACCACCAATCCCCGCAAGTCATAAATCACAAAATCCTGCTTTGGGAAGTTTCATTTAGTGGGACGGGGTCCGATAACGCAAAACGACCGGTCGGGTCGCTACATTCTCCACCTCTTAAACAAATGTTCGCCCTCGAACGAGTCTAGAATCATACCTGAAGTGCTGAATAAGTGTGGATATCTGCTCTGCATGTCCCCTCAGACTCCCAGGTCGCCTCCTCAGCTGGCTGGACCCTCCACTGGACCTTTACGACAGAAACTCTCTTGGACCTCAACTGACGGTCCTGTCTATCAACAATAGCAACTGGCTCCTCCTCGTAGCCCAACCTCTCATCCAACTGAATAGTGCTGAAATCGACCACATGAGAGAAATTGGCGTGGTACCTCCGGAGCATGGATACATGAAAACTGGGTGAACTCCTGATAAGCTAGGAGGCAAGGCCAACTCATAAGCAACCTGCCCAGCTCGCCTCAACACCTCGAATGGACCTATAAACCTTGGGCTCAACTTGCCCTTCTTCCCAAACCTCATAATACCCTTCACAGGCGAAACTTTCAACATGACTCTATCTCCCTCCATGAATGATACATCACGCGACCTCTGATCTGCGTAACTCTTCTGTCTGGACTGTGCTGTACGGAGTCTCTCCTGAATCAACTTCACTCTCTCCAAGGCATCCCTCACCAGGTCGGTGCCATATAACTTAGCCTCGCCGGGCTCAAACCACTCGATAGGGGAACGACATCGCCGACCATACAATGCCTCAAATGGTGCCATCTCAATGCTGGACTGATAACTATTATTGTAAGCAAACTCGGCCAGAGGCAAGAACTGGTCCCACTAACCCCCGAAATCAATCACACATTCCCTGAGCATGTCCTCCAATATCTGAACTGTACGCTCTGACTGACCATCAGCCTGGGGATGAAATGCTGTGCTGAGGTCTATCTGGGTGCCCATCTCACTATGCAATGCTCTCCAGAAGTGCGAGGTGAACTGAGGGCCTCGATCTGATATGATGGACACCGACACACCATGCAACCGGACTATCTACCGAATGTAGATCTGTGCCAACCTCTCAGATGAATAGGTGGTAGCCACTGGAATGAAATGCGCGGATTTGGTCAATCTATCCACAATGACCCAAACCGCGTCCACCTTCCGCAAAGTCCGAGGCAATCCCACCACGAAGTCCATGGCAATGCGCTCCCATTTCCACCCCGGAATGGGCATCTGCTGAAGTAGGCCTCCTGGCCTCTGGTGCTCATACTTAACCTGGTGGCAATTGAGGCACCTAGTCACATACTCCACAATGTCCTTCTTCATTCGCCTCCACCAGAAATGCTGCTTCAAATCACGATACATCTTCGTAGCACCAGGGTGAATAGAATATCGAGAACTCTGCGCCTCCTCTAGAATCCTCTCCCTCAGGCCATCAACATTAGGAACACATAAGCGGCCCTGAAGCCTCAGAACACCATCCTCGCAAATAGTAACCTCCTTGGACCTACCCTGAACCACTGTTTCCCGAAGCTCTGCCAAGCACGGATCATAGAACTGTCTGGCCTTAATCTCCCCCAATAACGAAGACTGAGCAACCACATGTGCCAATACTCGACGAGGCTCTGAAACATCTAATCTCACCAAGCGATTGGCCAAGGACTGAATGTCCAAGGCTAGAGGCCTCTCATCTACTGCAATATAAGCCAAGCTACCCATACTCTCAGCCTTCCGGATCAACGCATCCGCCACCACATTAGCCTTGCCCGGGTGATAAAGAATGGTAATATCATAATCCTTCAACAACTCAAGCCATCTTCGCTGCCTCAAATTAAGATCCTTCTGTCTAAATAAGTGCTGCAAGCTGCGGTGGTCGGTGTAGACCTCACAGGACACCCCATACAAATAGTGCCTCCAGATCTTAAGAGCATGAACAATCGCTTCCAACTCCAAATCGTGCACGGGGTAGTTCTTCTCATGAACCTTCAGCTGGCGTGAAGCATAAGCAATAACTCTCCCCTCCTGCATCAACACGCACCCCAAGCCAACGCGTGAGGCGTCGCACCTCCCAGAACCGTATGGCAATACTAGAACTGGCGCTGAGGTCAATGCTATCTTGAGCTTCTGAAAGCTCGCCTAACACTCATCAGACCATCGAAACAGGGCATTCTTCTGAGTCAATCTGGTCAATGGAGCTGCAATAGAAGAGGAACCCTCCACAAATCGGCGATAATAACCTGCTAGGCCCAAAAAAGCTCCTGATCTCAGTAGCTGAAGTAGGACGCAACCAAATCTGAACCGCCTCGACATTCTGAGGATCAACCTTGATACCCTCTCCAGATACCACATGCCCCAAAAATGCCATGGAATCCAACCAAAACTCACACTTGGAGAATTAGCATATAGCTTCTGCTCTCGCAAGGTCTGGAGCACGACTCTCAAATGCTGCTCGTGCTCCCCCAGGCTACGAGAGTAAATCAAAATGTCATCAATGAAGACAATGACGAAGGAATCAATATACGGCCTGAACACCCTATTCATCAAGTCCATAAAGGCTGTTGGGGCGTTAGTCAACCCAAAGGACATCACCAGGAACTCATAATGGCCATACCTCGTACGAAAAGCAGTCTTCGGAACATCTGAAGCCCGAATCTTCAATTGATGATACCCTAATCTCAAGTCAATCTTAGAAAACACACGGGCACCCTGCAACTGGTCAAACAAATCATCGATGCGAGGAAATGGATACTTGTTCTTAATGGTAACCTTGTTCAACTGGCGGTAATCAATACACATCCGCATAGACCCATCCTTCTTCTTCACAAATAGAATTGGAGCACCCCACGGCGACACACTCGGTCTGATGAAACCCTTAGCTAACAACTCCTCAAGCTGCTCCTTCAACTCTTTCGGAGCCATACGATACAGAGGGATGGATATAGGCTGAGTATCTGGGGCTAAATCAATGCAGAAATCAATATCAGGGGACAGAGGCATGCCCGGAAGATCCGAAGGAAATACATCAGCATAAGCCAAATAGAATAGACAACCCTTCTCGACCATATGTCGAGCCTTCAAGAAGGAAATAACCCGGCTGGATGTGCTACTTGAAGAACCCCTCCATTCCAGCCTAGGAAACTCAGGTATGGACAAAGTAACTATCTTGGCATGGCAATCGAGCACGACATGATAAGGAGATAGCCAATCCATGCCCAAGATAACCTCAAAATCAACAATGTCGAGCAACAAAAGGTCAGCTCTGGTCTCAAACCCACAGAAGGTGATTACACAAGACCGATACACCCGGTCTACCACCACAGAGTCACCCACAAGAGTGGACACATATATAGAAGATCCCAAAGACTCTCGATAGACATCCAGAAAAGGAGCAACTAAGGCTGAAACATATGAATAAGTGGATCCCGGATCAAATAATACTGAAGCCTCTCTACCACATACTGAGATAATACCTGTGATCACGGCGTCTGAGGCCAGTGCATCTGATCTGGCTGGAAAGGTATAAAACCTGGCTGGAGCACCTGAAGGCTGAGCTCCCCCAGGACGAGCTGGAGCTGACTGACCACCTCCGGACTGGCCTCCCCCTCTGGGACGGCCCCTGCCAACCTGGCCCCCACCTCTAGGCGGTCGAGCTGCTGGTGCTGAAATCGCGGGCTGGTGACTCTGCTGCACGGCCTTGCCCCAGTACCTGGGACAAAACCTCCATGTGTGGCCCAGGTTCTCACACTCGAAGCAACCCCCTGGCACTACTACTCGCTGCCCTGAAGATGAATCCTGGATGGCCGAAGGGCGATGAGAGCCCTCAGGCATAGCACTGAAATAAGGATCAAAAGACCCTTGATGACGGGGATAACCACTGGGAGAATGCTGAATAGCTGGGGGCCGATAGGAGCGTTCTGGCATGGCACTGAATTGGGGCCTAATTGGGACACCTCGGGGAGGTGGTGGAGGTGCCACATATGGAGTCCTGCTGGGCCGACTGCCTCCAAACTAACCCCTGCCCCTAGCTGGAGCACCTCTAAAATCACCGGCAAATCTGACCCTCTTGTCTTGCTGAACCTGCTGACCCTGCTCTCTGCTCCTCATCCGGTATCCCTCAATCCATCGAGCTATCTCGACCACAAGCTGGTACGGGGTACCCATCTCCACCTCTCGAGCCATGGTGGACCTAATACCTGGATGCAACCCTGCTACAAACCTCCAAACTCTCTCAGCATCGGTGGGTAATATCATAAGAGCATGGCGTGATAGCTCTGAAAATCTGGCCTCATAATACGTCACATAGATCTGCCCCTGCTCCAACCGCTCAAACTGACCCCTCAGCTCTTCCCTCTCAGAGGGTGGAATATATCTGTCCAAGAACATCTGCGTGAACTGCTCCTAAGTGATAGTAGGAGAAGAGGCTGGCTTGCTGAGAATGTAAGACTGTCACCACTTGCGAGCTCTGCCCTCCAACTGGAATGCATTGAAATCCACTCTGTGGGACGCTAGGATCCCCATGTTGTGCAGTCTATCCCTGCACCTATCAATGAAATCCTGGGCATCCTCCCCTCGCTCACCCCCGAAGACTGGAGGGCGTAAGCGGGTCCATCTGTCTAACATCTTATGCTGGTCACCACCCATAACTGGTCTGGGCTCTGGTGCTGCTGCTACAGGCTGGGCATCATCCACGGGCAGTGTACCCGGGGTGGGATGCAATGCTGCTGTCGGGCCTGCGGCCTGGGCAGTAGGGGTCTGGGCTCCCCCTCCCGCCTATGAAGTGACAGGGTCTGCTGAAAATAAACCAGCCTGGGACATGGTGTCCATGAACCTCATCATACGGCCCATGGCTGCCTAAAAGCCCGGTGCTGTCATAAAGTCTACGGGTGCCGGATCTGCTGGGGGAACCTCATCCTGCTCCTCTAATACAGGGTCCTCTGGTGGCGGGACCGATATAGCTCTGGGACGCCCTCGTCCCCTACCACGGGCAAGTGCTCTACCCCTGCCCCTACCACAGCCTCGAGCGGCAAGGGCGGCACCCTCTCCCGGATCAGGCACATGAGATGCACGCGTCCTCACCATCTGTGAGAGAATAGAATCATGAATTTAGTAAATCATATACTGCACGATAGAGTAAGAACAAGTAGAGGTTTCCTAACATCCTGTAGCCTCCTGAAGATAAGTACAGACGTCTCCGTACCGATCTGCAAGACTCTATTGGGTTCGCCCGGGACTCGTGAGACTTACGTGAACCTAGATCTCTGATACCATATTGTCACAACCCAATTTCCCACACGGGTCGTGATGGCGCCCAACAACAGGGTTAGGCAAGCCAACATATCTCGCCGTGGCGTACGGCCCGATCCCATCCTGTAGTATCAATCTTGTTGTGGCGTACGACCCGATCCCATAATATACTCTCTCATCACTCTGTCGTGGCGTACGACTCGATCCCACAATATAATCAATCATCACTCTGCCGTGGCATACGACCCGATCCCATAATATACTCTCTCATCACTCTGTCGTGGCGTACGACTCGATCCCACAATATAATCAATCATCACTCTGCCGTGGCATACGACCCGATCCCATAATATAATCAATCATCACTTTGCCGTGGCGTACAACCCGATCCCATCCCGTGATTATTCTTATCACGCTTAAATCAAGCCAAGTATCACAACGTTCAAAGACAAAAATACCAATCGCACAAGAATACAAGTCATATTTAGGCTACAACAGGGAAAAACAATGAACATGCTGTGTCCTAACTACCCGGACGACGCAGTAATAGCCACTACGTACGGACTCTCGTCACTTGGTGCGTACGTAGCCCCCAAACAAGATCACATAGCAATCAAGGTTACCTAGAGAGACAACTTCCCTCTTACAAGGTTAGAAAAGAGACTCACCTCGATAAAAGCACTCCTCGGACCAAGGACCGAATCAAAAGATGCATCTGAACTCCGAAACTACTCCTGACGGCTCACAACTAGCCAAACATGATGTAATTGAATCAATTTAAGGTTCAAGAAGAAGGATTAGCAAGAATTCCTAAAATTTAACATTCTTGAAATTTTGACCCCGGGCCCACGCGCTCGGATTTCGAAAATTCTTGGAGGAATAGCTTACCCGAAGCCTAAGGAGCGAAATTATATAATTTATTTAAGAATTCAATGGCTCAAAAGGGGTAATTCACAAATTTTCCAAAAATCCCATTTACAACCCAAAACCTAGGTTTTTCCAAGATTTAGTAGTTGATTTACCTCGTTAATTCATGCATGGAACTAGATAAATGAAAGGAATTACTTACCTCTACCGAATTTGGGTCAAGAGCAGGTTCTTGAAGCTCCTAGGACTCTCTAATGGAGGTTAGATGGTTGAAAAATGAAGAAGAGCCGTAATTATGGGCATTTAAATGAGGCTGCCTACAGGGGTCCACACCTGCGACCTTGGGACCGCAGGTGCGGTCTCGCACCCTCGAGAAATTGGTCGCCCATGCGGAAAAGGGCGTGGGACCCTTGGCTCGCACCTGCGGAGTCAGGAGCCGCACCAGCGGTCCCGCTCCTGCGGAAGATTGGTCGCGCCTGCGATGGGGGTCGCACCTGCGAAGGGGAAGTCCGCACCAGCGGACTCTCACCAGCGGGCACAAGTCCGCACCAGCGGGCACACCAGTTGCTGTGCACCAGTAGTGATTTTTTGCTGGTTTTTGGCCTCATGCGGGGTTCGGAAGGCACCTGGGCCCACCCGAGCCCCCGTCAAAATATACCCACAAGTCCCAAATCATTATACGGACTTGATCGAGCCTACGGATCACTCATAACATCGCTAAAACTCAAAATCACTCTCCAAAACCCCTTGAATCAAATTAAGAACTTAAGAAATTCTAGAATTCACCTCACCGCGCTGAACGGGCCTATACTACTCGGAATGACTTCAAATTTTACAGACAAGTCATAAATGACTATACGGAACTATTCCCGATCCCGGAATTCCGTTCGGAACCTCGAAAACAAAAAAACGCGTCCCAAACCAAAATATGGACTTAAGAAACTTCTTGTTTCAATATTGGGCGCCGAAATGCCCCTGGGTCATCAGAAACTTAATCCGAACATACGCCTAAGTCCGAAATCATCATACGAAGACTGGAACCGACGAAACTCGATTCCGGGGTCGCTTACCCAAAATGTTGACCGAAGTCAGACTTGGCCTTAAAGTCCAACCTTAAGGAATCAATTGTTCCTATTGCACTCAAAACACCTCCGTATCCCGGACCACCAATCACTGCAAGTCATAAATCACAAAATGCCGCTATGGGAAGTTTCATTTAGGGGAACGGGGTCCGATAACGCAAAACGACCGGTCTGGTCGTTACACCATATATATAGGGGCCAAATGAGTCCAAAAAAATTATTTCAAACACCCTCCTGTCAGTGAAAAAATACCTATTTTTTGCCACAAATGTATAATTTGTTTGGATTATCGAATTAATGGTGGTAGTTGAATTAATGGTGGGGGTTGAATTGTATTTATTGTTTCGAAATTCTTTACAATTTACTACTAACACTATTAACATACCAACTTTTGAATGAAACACTATTAACATTCCACTATATAGTTAGGGTTTATATTTGCATGAATATTATATTCCAACCATGATACTATACTGAAACAATACAATTTTTTTTTTATAACAAACGGAAAATTAATATTTATAAACAAAACGTACACATGCATTAGTTAATTTCATACAAAACTTACACAAAACGCACACATTACTGGATGAAAATTAAATAAAAAATAACAAAAGCGAAAAAACAACACAAACATGAAAAGATAACCTACAAACTAGTTAATTTCAACTGGATCTTCTAGAGTTCCTTGCCCTTTCACTTGCACTTTGAAGATAACATACAGATCGTGAGTTTCAACCAACTCAAATTTAACAATACAACCCCGCCTAATATCATTAATCAACACAAAATTTTTCCAGTCCTCTTTCAACCATCGTCATTTACCAATGTTAATTTCCATAAAAAAATCTATGCCGTCATATTGAAGAACAGCGTCGTCCAGTGATTCAGGAATGTATTTGCATATTCGTTTTGGAATATACTGCAAACAAAAAAAAATTGTTTGAGATTTTAATACAACCAGATCAGTTTCTGCTTCTTTTCCAAAGCTATTTTCGAAAAACAAAAGCAACGTTTGTATTTTGATCGAAAAGCAGATTGTATTTGAAAACAAAATTTTATAAAAAAATCTCACTTACCATATAATCTCTCTTGATGTATGAATCTTTCATAAGCACTTCAAAGGTTGGATTTGTCCCTTCGTCATTATCACTGGAAGAGTAGTCGGATGGGGATCGTTTGGCAGCGCTGGGAGAGGGGTCCATGGTTTGTTTCTAGGGTTTGTGTACGTGTGAATGTGTATATAAACTTATATATACACAAACACAACCAATCTATGAAATTTTGTGTGTGTGAGAGGGTATTAAAAGTTTTTTGTATGTGTGAATATGACCATAAAATTTAATAAAAGGAAATTTTGAAACCTACTTAATATCTATATTTTGCATATGTAGTTCACATTTGACCATATATATAACATTGATTGATGAAAAAAAAGTAAAATTAAATTAAAATTAGAATCTTGATAAATTAAAATTAGATTTATATACGATAATGATTATTTTTTTTATTTTCCAATTTTCTTCCATTAAATCTATGATTTTTGTATTTGTAAAAGAATTAGCTACCTTAAAACAACCAAAACTCATGACTGTTCAAGTTCTTTTTAGTAAAAAAGGACTGTACGTTTTTTTTAACTTTAATATGCAAAAGGAATTCAGTTAGTTTTAATACTGCGACAGTTGTAACAGTAGGTATGCAAAAGGAATTCAGTTAAGAAGAGGGGATCGGAAATGGACATATTGTGATAGTTTTTCCTTCATAACATTTATTAACAATCACAACCCTTAGAGAAAATACGTATATATTTTCTTCTAGAATTTATTAACAATCACAAACACTACTTCTGTTCTAGTAGAACATACGTGTATATTTTCTTACTATGGAAATATATATTTTATACTTATATTATACTGTTAAAAATTCTTCAATTGTCCAAATTTATCAATAATTTTCTTGAGTGTTATTTATTTATGTGTTGTTTACTAATTATTTTAAAATATAAATATTATAAAATTATCTTTATCCACCTCCTTAATGTGCTCAAATAAACTAAATCGCATTTTGACATGATATTAACAATCAACTTAAAATAAAGTGTTGGATTACTTTGAATTTGAGATGAGAAATCTTTTTATATTAGAATGACAAAAGTTTAAATTAAGAAATTTCAAGCAACTCATTAAAATTTTAGAAATAACAAATTTATGATATAGATAATTTTAATAATGATTGAAATTATTATTAAATATTATGTTAAAAATAATATAGAGAGAAAATTTAATTTTTAATCTTGAAGACCGAGAAATCCACTGGGCAATTTTAAGACAATATCTATTAGCTTATTTATTTTGGACCATGTTAATTTTCATATTATTTGTAGCACTACCAATATAATTACGATATTTGAGTATCATTCAAAAGTTATTCGATAATTATATGATTCATTTAATCTAATTACAATGAAATTTTATTATTGGATAGGTGAGACGATAATTATGATTTAGTTAAAATCATAATCTAACATGCTCAAACAAATTAGATTGTACTTTTAACATTCTTTAGTAAAGTCCGCGCATCCCGTGGGTCATAATACTAGTTAACATAATATTAATAGAAAATTAAGAGAATAGTGTTTAACACAAAATTAACACACGGCATATACCAGTACCACCTTTTTTTGGGGTAATCTCTACACTGCATAGGCAGTGTAGGTGTTGTATTTCATATAAAAAAAGAGGGGGACTAGGCCAAGACCTCTATGTTACAGCAAAATACAACATAAGAATGGTGTACCAGACCATTCTTCCAAAAAATATTGGAGCCTATGGACAAAATGACTCCTAGACAATTTATACATTCAACTTACATAAATATACCAGTACTACCTACTTTGAACTTTTAAAATAATTTCTGCTTCAGGTGATGCACACTGAAATCCTAGCCGATCAGTTAGTGCTTTGATACTTTCACTATCTTCATAAGTTAATGCCTCAATTTTGATTCTCTGAAGAGCCGGAGACTTAGCCAAAAGAAGCTTAAGAAGTTGCATGTGAAGATTTATCCGTCGAATACTCCTAATCACAATGACTTTAAGGTTGTTGAATGTTGCATCTCCAAGCCTTTCTTCCAAGTCAATGTTATCCAGAGTCAAAGGTACCCCACTACTATCCATCTAAGAATAAATAAAATAAAACAAATGGATATGTTTAAGTAAGAACACAAGCGACGAAATATAATTCAGTAAGAACGCAAAAGAAAAGACCTATGATGATTAAGTAATAACCTTGATTTTCAGATATTCTAGATATGGGAAGCTTCTCATCAAGCAAAAAACACAAGCGACGAAATATAATTCATTCTGATATATATCGTCGAGGTAAAGATGTTTCACACAGTCAACATGAAAGGGAAGACTAGTTGGTACTTGACCTGCACTTGCAGCCATTATCTAGAAAAAAACATCCCAAATTAAAGGTTGGCTCATAGCACAAAATATGTTCCATATATGAAAATGCATTACGGTTAAGTTATGAAGCACATTTACCTTGACACTACAGTTGTCCAAATGTAGATTTTCCAGCGCACAAAAAGATCTAAAGAAACTAGTAATGTGATGAATTGATCCCACAACATATTTTCCCCTAAGAGCAAGCGATAATTGTGTCAGAAGAGGAATAATTTTCAATTGAATATAGCTCCTTCAGTTTGGATGCACTAATTTCAATGACATCACTGAAACTATCTGATATTTCAAGCACCAATTGCTCGAGCAACGGGCAATTGGAGATTAATCTTTCAAGCATTATAGTCACAATAATGACATTGTATAGCTTCAAGCTTATTAACATTCCAAACCCATTGAAGGCTTGTGGAGGAGATAATAAATAATCTTCAAGAGATATATGCTTCAAATTCACACGTCAAAAATGAAGCAGGCAATTTGTATGGTGTCTCCTTAATCAGAAATTTTAGAATAAGATTTTCAATGACACTTTCAGAGAGGAACCCTAACAACCTTCTAACATAAGTAAAGTCTTCCAAAAATGGAATTGAAAGTGTAAAATGTTTAACCTGTCCGCCATGAAAATCCATAATGTGGCGGATGATATTTTCAAAATACCTTGGTTGGTCTATTTTCCATAGGGTTTGATCAAGAGTTCATTTTGTAATTCTACACCATTTATACTGCCATTTCTTTGATAAAATGCTTGTTCTAACATCATCTGATAATGGCATAAGTACTAGAATATGATCAAGTACTTCCTCAGGCAGATTGCTGATGAAATCGAAAGGTAAAGTTTCAATGCAAATTCTTTTGTTAACTAGCAACATAACGCAAGTGATTAGGGTTATAGGGATCAGAAAAACTAACGAGAATAGTAACGAGATTAAGTTAAAGAGAACAGAGCCTGTTGAAATTCTATGGAAGAAGAAGAAGAAGAAGCGAGAAACCCGTTGAAATCTCTGAAGATGGAGCGAAAAGTGACTTTTGGGGATAAATACATAAACTTTTAGGGATCAATCATATAGAAAAACGGAAACGTATCGATCACAAAAGTCTTAATAGGTGCGTTGGTATTAGTGCTTAGCAATGAGTGAGAGTTCGGGAGATCGAATCTCTCCCTTAACATGGTTAATTTTAATTTCTTCTTTTCACCCTAATCATGTTTTTCAATAAAAAATAATTAAACCAGTCTTACATTTTTTATCATATTAGTATAATGAGTTAGTATTATTATAGCCGTTTATATAGTTTCATAAATTAAGGTCACATGTATCGGCCAATGGCAACTAAGTAATTTCACTGACTAAGGTTGTAGTAGTCATATGACCTATGATAATTACATCGATCGTTGCGATTCAAAGTAATTTAATAGTCATTTATATAATTTCGTACGTTAAGGTCATACGTATCGGCCAATGGCAACTAAGTAATTCCACCGACTAAGGTTGTAGTACCATTAGGTACATTTTTTATCATATTAATATAATGAGTTAGTAATATTATAGCCGTTTATATAATTTCGTACATTAAGGTCATACGTATCGGCCAATGGCAACGAAGTAATTACACTGACTAAGGTTGTAGTAGTCATATGACCTATGATAATTACATCGATCGTTGCGATTCATAGTAATTTGATAGCCGTTTATATAATTTGGTACATTAAGGTCATATGTGTCGGCCAATGAAAACCAAGTAATTCAACCGACTAAGGTTGTAGTAGTCATATGACCTATGATAATTACATCGTTGCGATTCATAGTAATATAATAGCCGTTTATATAGTTTCATACATTAAGGTCATAAGTATCGGCCAATGGAAACTAAGTAATTCCACCGACTAAGGTTGTAGTAGTCATATGACCTATGATAACTACATCGATCGTTGCGATTCATATTAATTTAATAGCCGTTTATATAATTTCGTACATTAAGGTCATACGTATCGGCCAATGGAAACTAAGTAATTCCACCGACTAAGGTTGTAGTAGTCATATATGACCTATGATAATTACAACGATCGTTGCGATTCATAGTAATTTAATAGCCGTTTATATAATTTAGTACATTAAGGTCATACGTATTTGCCAATGGCAACTAAGTAATTTCACCGACTAAGGTTGTGGTAGTCATATGACCTATGATAATTACATCGTTGCAATTCATAGTAATATAATAGCCGTTTATATAGTTTCATACATTAAGGTCATACGTATCGGCCAATGGAAACTAAGTAATTCCACCGACTAAGGTTGTAGTAGTCATATGACCTATGATAATTACATCGACCGACGATTCATAGTAATTTAATAGCCGTTTATATAATTTAGTACATTAAGGTCATACGTATCGGCCAATGGCAACTAAGTAACTCTACCGACTAAGGTTGTAGTAGTCATATGACCTATGATAATTACATCAATCGTTGCGATTCATATTAATTTAATAGCCGTTTATATAGTTTCATACATTAAGGTCATATGTATCGGCCAATGACAACTAAGTAATTCCACTGACTAAGGTTGTAGTAGTCATATGACCTATGATAATTACATCGATCGTTGCGATTCATAGTATAATAGCCGTTATTATAATTTCGTACATTAAGGTCGTACGTATAGGCCAATGGCAACTAAGTAATTCCACCGACTAAGGTTGTAGTGGTCATATGACCTATGATAATTGCATCGATCGTTGCGATTCATAGTAATATAATAGCCGTTATTATAATTCCGTACATTAAGGTCTACGTATCGGCCAATGGCAACTAAGTAATTCCACCGACTAAGGTTGTAGTAGTCATATGACCTATGATAATTACATCGATCGTGTCGATTCATTGTAATTTAATATCCGTTTATATAATTTCGTACATTAAGGTCATACATATCGGCCAATGGAAACTAAGTAATTACACCGACTAAGGTTGTAGTAGTCATATGACCTATGATAATTACATCGATCGTGTCGATTCATTGTAATTTAATATCCGTTTATATAATTTCGTACATTAAGGTCATACATATCGGCCAATGGAAACTAAGTAATTCCACCGACTAAGGTTGTAGTAGTCATATATGACCTATGATAATTACATCGATCGTTGCGATTCATAGTAATTTAATAGCCGTTTATATAATTTCGTACATTAAGGTCATACGTATTTGCCAATGGCAACTAAGTAATTTCACCGACTAAGGTTGTAGTAGTCATATGACCTATGATAATTACATCGATCGTTGCGATTCATAGTAATTTAATAGCCGTTTATATAATTTCGTACATTAAGGTCATACGTATTTGCCAATGGCAACTAAGTAATTTCACCGACTAAGGTTGTAGTAGTCATATGACCTATGATAATTACATCGTTGCAATTCATAGTAATATAATAGCCGTTTATATAGTTTCATACATTTAGGTCATACGTATCGGCCAATGGAAACTAAGTAATTCCACCGACTAAGGTTGTAGTAGTCATATGACCTATGATAATTACATCGACCGACGATTCATAGTAATATATAATAGCCGTTTATATAGTTTCATATGTTAAGGTCATACGTATGACCTTATTTATATAATAGTAAATATATAATTATATATTTACTATTATATAAATAAGGTCATACGTATGACCTTATTTATATAATAGTAAATATATAATTATATATATATTTTTGGTTAATCTTAATTATAATAAAGGAAAATTATGATAATAAAAGGAAAATCATGATAATAAAAGGAAAATTATATTTTTTGTATTCTAGCTTTTTTATTAGGAGGGAAAACAAGATGGCATCTTTAGAGTCAAATGTTAAATATAATTTTCGGAGGGAAACAAAGTGAAAAGTAAATATACATCGTTTGGAGGGAAATTGAAAGTTTATACTCTTTATATATCTCTTAAACACAAGAACAACATATCTCCAACTCTCTAAGCAAAATAAATACTTTAAACATGAATGTGGACAGATGGATCAAAGAAAAATTATATCCATGGTTTCGGATGAGAGTGCCCAGATCGTACATTAGGCATGATTATCTGGTAATTTTATTTTTGTTAAATTTTCATGATTTGTTAACTGTTTATTATCCCAACTAGCAATGAACCCTAAACACTGTCTTTTACACTATGTTCTTGCCGTTTCTTCCAAAGAGTATATGTGGGTATCTTCCTCCTATTTCGGTTAACACAACCCTTCGATGTAATGGGAAGGAGTGGCATGTGACTCTCACAAGTGGTGTTCGGAGAAGACTCGTCAATGGTTGGGAAAAATTTGTTGTCGACAATAATATTAAGAAAGGGAATGTTGTTCTCTTTGAACTAGTTCAGGCAACATCAGGGGCTATGATCTTCTCTGTTCAAGAGCTAGAATTAACTAATTCTTAGCTTGATAATTTCTCATCTTTAGTTTTTTTTAAAGTAAGCCAGTCACTATCTTAATAATATTGTTTGTCTTTTTTCATTTATTATTGTTATATTTATTTATTTTAATAAGACTAAACTTAAACCTATACCCTAACCCCTAAACTCTAAATCTAAATCTGAACGAACCTACATCTAAACCTAAACCTAAACAAGGATAAAATAATTTTACATGGATTAATCTAGACTTCTAAGATCAAGAATACTATATGGCAGAAGTGAAAAAAAATCCAACATCTGTGAATTGCATGCCACTATATGGCAGAATTTAAAAAATAAAATAAAAACCAAAATATGTATAAGCGGATTGATAAAAACAAGTTCCTATGGCAGAAGTGAAAAAAAAAATCCAACATCTGTGAATTGCATGCCACTATATGGCAGAATTTTTCTAAAAAATAAAACAATAAAATAAAAACCAAAATGTGTATAAGCGGATGGATAAAGACAAGTTTTTATAATTAATTGTAGTCATAGAGGAGAGTAATGGTTGCATGGAGGAGTTTAATGGTGCATATAGGAGTGAAATCGACTACTAGGAGAAGTGTAATGGTTGCATCAATGAGTGGAAGAGGCTACTGGAAAGTGTAATAGATGCATAGAGGAGTGGAAGGGGCTGCTATGGTTTGTTATATCCGCACTGTGAACTGTAATGGTTGCATAAGGTCTCTACAAATAGATTAAGTCTATATGATTCTCCCTATATATTTCGGAAATATGGCAGACCTACAAAGCTCAATCAAACTTAAACTTCTATTACAACTAAGCATAGCTATGGACAGGACTCCCACAAAGAAAGCAGTAATAGAACAAGCACTACATGGTTCGCCATCAGTCACAATATTCTCTACCAAGATCTGAAGCGTGACTTCACTAAGCTGAAGCGTGAGGTCAATGAACCGATCAAGAGGGTTGTACGTGATTCAAGTGTTGACTACTTGAAAGGTGTGATGTTTGAAGAGCATCCTCTTACTTCTCTCTATGCTATGCTTGACGATATGCTCGTACCCTCAGTCCAGAATGGTGCCAAGAGCAATTCAGTCATTGTCATCACCAGCGATACTGAATCCGTCTCCAAGACCTCCAAATCTCTTTCAGTTAACCAGAATATCAAGTAGTGGGTGTGTGTGTTTTGTTGGTTGCAATTTTATCCCCCCCCCTAGGCCTATGGTGTTGTTGCTTTTATTTTCCTGTTTTTTTTCATGTTTTGCTGATGTTATCCTCAATTATCATATTAATCATTGAATTTTTATGTTTTAAATCTTTTTTTTCTTAATAATCGCGTTTGATTCAAGTTAACAAAATAATCATACTGTCTTCAATATTTCAACTGTTCGTTTTATGCCTAGTGAAATGAACGTAACATTTGTAAAGATTAATTTAAGTCCGTTAAAATTGGTCAATTTTTTTTTCCAGAATTAATATAACACATTGAACTTATGACACCAACCTTGGACAATAGAAAAATGTATTGACAGTAAAAATGAAGATAGTTGAGTACTTGAAGATGCAATACTGAACTTATGAAGATATTTGATGAGTACTTGAAGATATATAATTGATTACTTATGAATCAAAGTAGTACGAATTAAACAGGTCCAAAATGATAACACACTTGACAAATTAACACTTCCGTTCAATTCATAATACTTTTTTTTTATATATTTGATGAGTACTTGAAGATATATAATTGATTACTTATGCATCAAAGTAGTACGGATTAAACCAGTTGCAAAATGACAACACTTTAACAAATTAAAACTTCAGTTCAATTCATAATACTTTTTAAAAAAAAAATGAACAATTTTGAAATCTTCATCCCTACAAAATTCCAGCTAACAACACAGCTGACATAACACTTTCTCTACTGTCACCTTCAACCCCAACATCACTTTCATCAACAAAAGAGCTTGAAGATTATTCTTCGCTGACAACATTTTCTTTTTGGAACTCATTGAATACTGCTACTGCTTCATCATAAGATTTGTAAGACTTGAAGATGCTTCCTTTGAAACTTATAACCATAGGAGCACACTCACACCAAGAGTTGTATAATCCGGTTTTTTTACCACGAAATACTACATACACCTTCGACGATGCTGATATATTATAATCAGCTTGAGATCCATTTCTAAACTCTTTGAACGCTGCTATGGCTTCATCATATATTTTGAAGGCCTCGAAGATGCTGCCCTTGACACCAATAACCATAGGAGCACACTGATGCCACGAGTTGTACAATCCAAGCCTCTTATCGCGAAACACTACATAAACCTTTGAAGCATTATTCCTCTTCCAGTGGTCCATTCCTTAATCTAACAATAAGAAAAGATAAGAGATGAAGAAGGAGAAAACAAATTAAAGATAGAAATGTCAATGGGGGCTGTAAAAGCTTCTTGGTTGAAGCACAAAGTATATAGTATTTTTTTAGTTTAGTGATACAGTAATATAGAAATTGAAATACAATAATTTAATCATATTTTTTTTAGTATACTATACGTGTATTTTAGTGTATTTCGTTTAAATGGTATGATACATGTATATGAGTATAAATTACTTTATCAAAAATAGTGTAGCATGCATGTGAAAATGTGAAAGAAGCGTGGAGAAGGTAAGATCATTAAACTAATGAGAGAGAATTAGAAGGAAAACAATAAAAAATACTAAAGGATATATCTGGAAAACAAAAATACCTAAATATCAATTATCTCCTTAAAAACTGTGTGAAGTTACCGTAATACCTCCGGTTGGAATATTTTGGCCAAAACGAATTTGGCCAAATATATTTTCCGAAAGCAAATATATTTCATCCAGACAATGAATTAAAAAATAAACTACTTTACTAACGTTATTAAAATTCTCCAAGCCCACGTGGAAGCCACCCATTATGACCAAAAGTGTGTAAGTTCTAGAACATCTCAATTCTAAGCAGCCGGTCTTCTCTTCAACCAATAGTTTAATTTATAGCGTGTTTGGCTAAAAATTAAGTTGTTTGACCGAATTATTAGAAGGTAAAAAAGTACTATTGAGGAGAAGGAGAAACATTTATGAGAAGCAGGAAAATATCTTTTCAAAAATATTTTTTTGAGAAGTATTTTAAGAAAAATATATTTAGTAATATTTTTCAAAAATTTAACCAAATACTGCTCAAAAATATTTTTTAAATTAATTAATCAAATATAAATACAAATTAATATAAGCAGATTTTAGAAGGTTAAACGATTAATTAAGATCAACCGAATAGAAGCTGCCTTGTAATATCCCCTCCGTAAAAGTCAAACTTTCTTCTCCTTGTTCAAATAATACAACTGACTTTTCCACATCAATTAAAAGTTTTTCTTCCATCTCTCTCTGTCGATTTATATATAATATACACCCAAAATAATTAACTCCCTAAAGTTTATTATATCGCCTTCTCCACCCGACGAAAAAACAGAGGGAACGGAATTTTACATTGAATTGCATTATATGAGCCATGTTTAGCTTTAAAAGTCAAGATGGGTTCGTCTCTCTTCTCAATATTCATCTCCTGATCCTCCTGTTCGTATTATCATGTCCAATGATTCCAAATGCGGCGGCGCAGCCATCAGATTCTTCTTCTGGACCGGACAATCGGTTCCGGTATCCAACTGTCAGCCCTGCAATGGCCGTTATTATAGTGGTTCTCATAGCTGCACTGTTTTTCGTTGCGTTTTTCTCAATTTACATCCGCAACCGCAGCGCCGCTAACGGTAACACCATCCGTCAAACACTTTCCATGCGCCGCCGTAATGCTGCTGCTGCCACACGTGGACTCGATAATTTGGTCATTGAGACTTTCCCCACTTTTACCTACGCAGAAGTAAAGGATCATCATATCGGTAAAGGAGCTTTGGAATGTGCTGTGTGTTTGAACGAGTTTGAAGACGACGAAACGCTGCGTTTGATCCCAAAGTGTGATCACGTTTTCCACCCTGAATGTATCGATGCTTGGCTCAAGTCTCATGTTACTTGCCCGGTTTGCCGAGCTGACCTTAGTACTCCTCAACCCGATGAACCGCCGGTTCAAGCCGCTGAGGTACCAAACCCTGACCAAGTAGGGACAGAGAATTTGCAGCAAAATAACGAGGTTTCAATACAAGTAGAGAGTGATGAAAATTGTATGCTACAGCAAGAGGAGACCACTACTGTAAAACCGAAAGCTAGTCGAACTTTAAGTTTCAACGTGCCGAACCGGCCGCTGAGGTCTTTTTCTATAAAGAGGCCAAGGATGTTTAACAAGTTCAGGTCACATTCGACCGGCCACGCGTTAGTGGTACCGGGGGAGAATTTGGACCGGTACACCCTCAGATTACCGGAGAATGTTAGAAAAGAGGTGATGAGCCGGGCGCTACTGAACCGGACAAAGAGTTGTGCAGTCACAATACCAAGATATGGTAGCACTAGAACAGAGAACAGAACCGGAGAGGGAAGCAATATTGGTGCGAGGTCTTTCAGGAGAATTGACCGGTTCGACCAGGAAGCAAAGTCGGACCGGTGGGTTTTCAAGATTGCACCACCGTTCTTTACTAGAGGTCCATCAATTAAGTCACCAAAAGTAAGGCTTGATATTGAAGAGGGCTCCACATCACGCAGTGTGAAAATGGCAGTCAAAATGCCGTCGTTCAAATGCTTAGAGCCAAAAGGTGATGAACCCGGTTTGCTGACAGATGACTCGGCTCGGCCTCCGGTTTAAAGAATTCAAGCCTGTTTACTTTTCGAGTTAAAGAAATCCATATCTTAGATCCTTTAATCGGCACCTGTTTAGTGCTTGACTTCAATAGCGTGGCGGAAAGGACAATATTTTTGTGCGCTGGCCGCTGAGGAGAAAGAGTGGTCGATGCAGACGATGCTAGTTTGGCACCCCCAACTTTGAAACTTTTGGCATAGACTTTATTGCAAAGTATAATGCCAAAAGTTGAAATTCAAGAATATCACTTTCTAGAAATTCACTGAAATGTTGATTAATTTATTATTTTATAAGCAAATAATGTTCAACTTGAGGGGGTTAGAACTTAGAAGGGGGCTCAAGTGTGTTTATCTAGTAGGTGGTTTTAGTAATTAAGACACCTTCATGATGTAATTATTTTTTGAGAATAGAAAATCTGAAAGGAAATAGACTTGTTGATACTAGTTTTATTTCCTTGGTCAAGATGATGGTGCTGATTTTGATTTTCTCATTGTCTGCAAATGGTAAGGTCAGAGTAGATAGGGTGATAGTACAAGGTTAGGCAATATTTGGCAGCTGGGTTCGCTATCCTTTATCTTCTAAACAGTAGCGTAAACCTATCCCAAAGGTCATGTACGTGTGCTTTTTAAAATACAAAGTTTAGACATGGAAGAAGAATTCTGCAGCCTTGAAATAGCCCAAGGATGAAGTTAAATCTATTGCTCTTAGTTTGTATTCCCCAACCACGTTGTAGTTTCAAAATTACCCTTTTGATTTACAATAAAGATATAAATGCTAAAGGCATGACGGCAACTCAAAGTGTTTCTTGAGTTCATGACTTTATTACCTATTTTTTAAAGGCTTGTTAGCACGAAAAAAACAATAAATAATAAATAAAATTAAATAAGTACCACTCATAATAGAAATATCAAGTCATTAGGTCCTAATAATATAAGTACACGCGGCTTCTATCTAAACATAAAGGTACCTTGAGAAGTAAACAAATTGGTCCTGCATTTAAGCTTGTATAAAAACGCATTGAGAAGTAAAATTAAATAAGTACTGAAGCATTCATTCTTCTTCCTAATTCTACTGTAAAATCTGCACTAGAGTTTGTATAGTTATATTATCTTCTCTTTTCTTTTTCTCTCAACTTGATTTTGTGGTTGGATATCAATCCTTCTCAAGTTAACCAAGCTCTGCAAGACTTTAACCACCAGTTTTAAAGGCTCGGAAGAAGAGTATGTCTCCTCTCACAACTGATAAACAGCAAGATTGTTAGATGGTAACATTAATTTAAGCACTACAAATAATAAATTCGTAGATGAGAACTTAATCTTAAGGAAAAGCAAATGTGAAATGGAGATCGGATCCTGGTTGGAGGAGATGACGAGATGCTTGGAGCTGAACTCAGTCCATTTACTTGATAAACTTTGTATGTAACAGTATAACTAACACAAACACCACATGTACTGGAATTCAACACGCGAGTAAATTGAGTCATACAGATGAGGAACTGAATTTGAGCTGTACAAATCTTGTGATCACTTAGTTGAGTGAGGACAAATGACAAGTTTATCAGTCTCATTACAACTTAGACCTATCTTACACTAGCCGCAACATCCACCTCTTTGAGCAACCGCTCCATCCCGGACCAGCTGGACCTTGGGTACGTCCATACCCAACCTTGATTCCAGATGACTGCAAGAGTACCAAGTGAAATATGTTAGACAATGCACCAATGATAAGTTCATCCCAGAGAAAGGGAAAAAAAAGGATAACTGTGTCAAGATCGGAAACAACCAAAACTTAACCTTCCATTAATAGGAAGTCATCAATCAACTAAACGACAATTTTATCCATATTGTAGCATTACCTAAAGATTCATGGCTAAGATGCATTACCTCCTCAACATTCTGAGCTGTTCTAGCGGATGCCTCAAGAAACAAAAGCCCATTTTCTTTTGCAAATTGTTCTCCCTCCTCTTTACTGACAGCTCTACGGTGTGACAGATTAGTATTATGGTCATATTTGGATTTGCGTGCTGCCTAGCATCTTCAAGCCAGCTGGCTAGATGATTAAAAGTCTCTCTCCTAGACAACAGAACGATTACTTGCTTTAACAAAATGCTAATGAAAAATCATACTATAAATGAATATCAGAAGGAAATACTAGAACCATTGGAGACAATCATTCGGCAAATGTGATCATAAAGGAACTGATGTAATATTGAGTGCTCTGAATCATCGCATTGACTTAACCACGTTATCAATAAAACTCATTATTTGATTATAGTACATCATTTTTATTTGATGGAAAATCTCTCTGTCCAGTTATTATAGTCCAACTTGTATACTCCAACAATCCAATATTGAGTATGAGAAATCTCAAACAAACTTTGTTTGACCAAAAAAAAAGAAAAAAAAAGTACAAAACCTTTTGTTAAACTAATTAGAATAAAGAAGGTGTAGGATAAATTCTAGTTAAATATAATAAGTCTTAGATCTAACATATACTAGTGTAATAACGCCGAATAATACTAGAACCAATTTAATACGAACGATATTAAATGATGCTACCAAGAAGGAACTGTGAGGCAATGATGAGCAATAAATATATAAAATGACAATAAATGTAAATAGGAAGAACGATTCACCCAAATATTGAATGAGGTGGTTGATTCTTTCATCTGACAACAATGTGAGATAAATGGATATGGGAATATACAAGGCTTTCTCGGATCTGATGCGTGAAAAGGTAGAATAAACAACAAATCAAATCACTGTGGAAAGGTAAAGTTTTGTATTATCTCTCAAGAGTCAACTTTTCATAAGAGTTCTTATCAAAGTGAATGGGAGCATGTCGTCCTGCAGGTAGGCGATGATACGGTTGCGCCAGTCCCAAGTTAGGTTAATAGTACGTACCTCAATTTGGTCGATGGTTGAGTGGAGGAGTGTGACCAAATTCTCTTTTCCGTTTATGCTTTTGGTAGTTGCCGCCAATTTGGTGAGGTTGTCTGCCTCGACGTTCTGATCACGAGGTATCTGGTCGAGCTGGCATTCGTCGAACTCGGGCAGTAGCTTGCAGATCTCGGCCGGATATTTTAGTAGCCGTAGTTCCTTGATTTGAAAAGTCCATGTGACTTGATTGGCGACGAGTTGTGAGTCACATCGAAGGACTACCCCTCGTTCTCTGTATTTGATGGCTAGTTTTAATCTTGCAATCACGGTCTCATACTCGGCCTCATTGTTAGTCATATCGATACCGTATGGACTGGAGAATTAACTCGCCTATCGGGACCTCGAGTACGAGTCCTAGTCCAGATCCTGATGCATTGGAGGCATAATCGGTGTACATAATCCATAGGCCTTTCTTTTACTATCTATAATGGATATTCCCCTCTTTCGCTACTCGACTTCGGCCTAAGTGGCTTGCTCAACGGTTCCTTATTGTTAAGCCCTGGTCTACCTCAGCCTAATCGCTTATGTTGAGCCGCAATTCTCACACTTGATAACCTCTTCATGCTGAATTTCCTTAGCCGAATTTTGACTCGTACAGTTAGTTCCTCCGCTTATCAAGGTCGTCTTTTTATCAACCTCAATGAGCGGACTTCATCAATAACAATTATTGAGAAATTCGGATGTGGAGGTTGAGTAATGTTGATCGTTGCCGAGGTGATGACGTGTCGCTCCGAGAGTTACGGTCAGTGTCGCGAGTTCAGGGTGACGTCATAGCTGCATGCGTCATCATTACGCGTCTTCTCGATGCATTGCATCATTCTTCAAGCCTCTGTTATTTCGATTCTAGTGCCGTTTGATGGTTGATTGCACTGATTTGAGCGCTGTGGTTTTGTATAAATAGGAAGGGAGAGACCCTTTGGAGAAAGTTATCACCTTTTTTGATTCTTCAATCTTGCCCTCCTTCTTCTCCTTCTACTTGTGTTCTTATTTCCTACAACTTCCCACCTCCATTCCTTCTATACTTTCAGCTCCACCATATACATATCAACAAAAGATGACCAGCGTAACTCCTAACTCTAAGATGATCTCGGACCCAATTCCGCTATCAGTGGCTATGTCTTCTGGTGGAGGGGAGGCCATGGATATGGAGGACGAAAGCTTCCTCACTGTGGAAGAGATCGTTCCTCGCAACCTAGGCTCTAGGTCAAATTTTTCGAAGGACCCTGCGCATGACCCTGAGCCTGTAAAATGTGAAATGGAAGCAAAGAATATAGCCTCACTCAGGGCCAAATACAACATCCCCGCTCACATTGAACTGGTTACAGCGAGGGACGACGTGATCCAAGTTCATCGGCCCGAGTACTGGGTGTTTTACGCCTACCCGTTACAAGTGGGCTACTCTCTCACTCTTCCTCCGTTGGTAGAGAATTCTGTTGCTATTACGGCATCTGCCTAGCCTAACTCTCCTCTATATTTACAAGCTTTTCCTCATACTGGCAAAGTTTGCGGAGATGGCCGGCTGTGAAGTCTCTATTCGCCACTTATTGCATCTTTTCGCGTCGAACTTCCATAGGGGCACGATGATACATCTCCGCCACTTCAAAGGGGCTAGTGGAAGGAATGGACGATACATCGAATCATCGATTGGTTAAACTTCTTCTTTGTCAAAACTGAGCACGTAATGGCGAGCCCCAGTGGATTTCCCAAGTAGTGGAATTTTCCCCGTAAGTGTTCTCGTTGATTGAAGTACGTTTTTCCCCTATTTTGTGGCTTAATCATTTTCCTTTCCTTCGAGAAACATCCCACTTTATTGGTCTCCAATATCTGTGACTGGGTGGCCCAAGTTTTGGCCTACACAGTAGATATCCGCGACTGAGCATCCTTCAACAAGAAATTCGGACCCAATCCCTCGACCGGTAAGTCGGGCTCCATTCTTTAACTACTTTGACTTCATTGTAGTCTCCTTTTCTTTCTTTTACTTACAGTTTTCTCTTTGGTGTTAGGTCGGAGAGCTTCAAAGAAGGCGAAGGCTCCCGTTCCTGCATTTCGCCAAGCGGTTGCCTCAGCCGGGTTGTAGTTCGTGCTAACCGAGTCTGTGCGAAATACTTCCTTTCAGACTCCGATTTTAAGTGATCCTGGCTGTCGGATGGCTGTTCCACCAACGAAGACTCGGCCTCCCCGATACTGCAATTAGTAGACGAGTCTTCGTCGGGTGTGGAGGAAGTGGCTACACTGAAAAGGCGGAGAGTGGAGAACAACGGTGTGGTTACGGCCGTGGCTGCACTTGAGAATGAAGTTGTTTTGAACGTGGAGTCGGCACATCCTTCAGTTGCGGGGACTGTTTCCCCGCTAGAGGTAGCCGTGGAAGGGAGGCCGTTGGAGGCAGCGGAGGGTGCCATGGAAGAAGGGCGGTCAGGGACCGCTGAGGTCACATCCTCGTCTGCCGAAGGGAGAGGAAAGACGGTCATCATGGACGATGATGGGTCCGGATCTGACATAAACCCCGAGGAGGTGCAGACTTTCGTGGAGGGGTTCACTCGGGTAGAGGTGAGAACTGAGGGGTCTACCTGAAACATCGTCATCCCCTTGGAATACAATTAGTTAGTTAAATCGGAGCGCGTGGTCCCAACTCTGGCCCCCCTCTGCACGGTCGCCGAGAATAGGACTCTACAGACACTGAAGGATGCGGATATGTCGTTAGGCATCTCCAGATGGACCTGCAAGTAAGTTGTCTTTTTGGTGTTTTCGTATCTTCTCCTTTTCTTTACGTTATTCGTCTTTGCTGACCGTTTTTTACTTTCTTATCAGACTCTCATTCTGGATATCGAGAGTGCCCGTTAGGAAGAGAATATAACGACTCTTTATAAAAGAATGGAGTTTAAGTACACAGAGTATTGTACCAAGCACCGTGCACTGAGAAGCATATTCAGCGAGGATGGTCAATTCCAGTCCCTCCAAGATGAGTTGAAGCAGAAAGATGATGAGCTGAAGCAGAAGGACGACGAGCTTGTGAGAGCTATCGGTAGGTGTAGTGAGCTCAAAAGGACTTTGAGAGCTAAAAAGGACGAACTTGAGTTGAGCAAGGGGGTTATGGCCGAGTGCATTGATATTCAGGATCAGGTGGCCTCCTTGCAGGCCAAGCTTACGCGGAGTGAAGCTAGAGCCAACAATTTGAATGATGAGTTGGCCGCAAAAACGGAGGAGTTGGATAGAGCCGAGAAATCCAGAACGACTGCTGTGGCAGAGCCGGAGGCCTTAGCGGGTTCCATCCGTGTCTTCAGATCTGAGCGGACAAATGAAGTGGAGACGTCTGTGCTTAAGGAGGCGAGACTTGAAGAACAGATCAGTGGCCTAGAGACAGAGTTCTTGGACTTGAGCGAGCAAATTGTCGTCCTCAAGGCCAAGAAGGTGTAGTAGCTGGCTCAACCGTCTTCCTCCCACGCTTCTACTTATCCCAATGTTCCACGGGATTTGTACAAGAAGTGGGTTCATGTTGAGGCTCATCTAGATATATTCAGGGGCTTGATGAAATCCGGTAAAGCTTCTGAGACGGAATTTGAGGATGCTCGTGTCAAGGCACGTGCAGCTCAGGACGCTTGTGGCTACAATCCCCGTACGCCCGGGGAGTGTGATGATGAAGATGATTTGGACAGGTTCGAGCCAGGTGCTTGGTATGATGATGAATATTGCAATGTTTTGGGCGCTGGCAATGATGGTGATGGGGGTGATGCTGTCGAGTAGTGTACTTGCTTTGTATTTTTGCTCTTCTTCTTTTTTTGTTTTGCGGGCACCTGGTTGGATCTTGTAAGATATCTTTTGGAATGATAATACTTTTGTTGTCTTTTCTTGAACTTCCTGTTTTTCCTTTGAATGTTCTCCTCAATTGACTGCCTTGATTGTGATTCACGACCGACTGTAAGTCGAGCTCGTGCGAGGTTAAATCGTTACTTAATTAGTTCGAGCCACATTGTGTGCAAGTGTCTTAATTAATTCGAGCGGGGTCGAATATGAATCGATTCGAATGAGGTTGAATGTAAGTCATTTTGAACAAGGTCGAAAGTCGACTTATAAATTTATTCGAGCGGGGGTCGAATGTTGGTCGGTTCAAGCAAGGTCGAATGTTGGCTTTAAAATTAATTCGAACAGGATCGAATGTCGACTTAAACATTAATTCGTACGAATTCGAATGTAAGTCGATTGAGCAAGGTCAAATGTTGACTTTGAAATTGATTCGAACGAGGTCGAAAGTTTGTTTCACGTATTGCATAATGTGTAAACTTGGTGGAGACATGTGAACATCATATGTTTTCATATTTTGATTTGTTTATACATTCATTGGAGAAGTTTACATGTTTTCCCTTTGTTCGTACATACATTGGAGAAGTCCCAGTCTATCTAGTCACTTCATTGGTCGACCTGGAGAAATAGTTGAGAGGTCAAGCGATGAACTTATACTTAACTTCGAGATGCCCTCTTCGTCGCCTCGTTAAAAACCTCCTCGAGAAAACCCAATTGGGTCAAAACTCGGGTGAGGGAAAATTAGTACGACTTGGAGGATGTCTTATCCTTAGAAGTTGAAGTATTTGAGGTGAGCAACGTTCCAATTGTTTGGTAGCAATTTTTTCTCTATTGTTTCTAGTTGGAACGACCCTTTTCTTACTGTCGCCGTAATTTTGTATTGGCCATCCCAATTGGTTCCCAGTTTGCCTTCCCGTGGATCCTTGCTTGCCTGTGTTTTGGCCTTGAGTACATAGTCCCCGACTTTGAGTGTCCTGACCTTGGATTTTTTGTTGTAGTACCGCTCTGCCTGTTGTTTTTGGCTGCCATTCTTATGTAAGCCATGTCGCTTCGTTCTTCGACCTCATCGAGGTCTTGCCTTCTGCTTTCATCGAACTCTCATTTGAATATCTTAGACTTGGTTCTCCGAACTCGACCGATATCACTGCATCAGTCCCATAGACTAGTGAATATGGCGTTTCCCCAGTGCTTGTCTTTGGTCTGGTGTGATATGCCCATAGCACTTCTTGTAGCATCTCAGGCCACAGTCCCTTGGCGTTTTCGAGTTTCTTTTTCATGATATTTAATATTGTTTTGTTAGAGGATTCAACTTGTTCGTTGCCAGGCGAGGTGATATGACGTGGAGAGTATTCTTCTGATGTGCCATTTCTCGAAAAACTCGGCGACCCTTGTGAATTGAGGTTCGTTGTCACAACTAATTTCTTTGGGGATGCCAAAGCGGCATACGATGTTTTATTTGGGCGAATGCACCTTCTTCCACCCATTTATAAAAGTAGTCAGTTAAAACCAAAAGAAATCGTACATTACCTCGTCCTGCGGGAAGTGGGCCGACGATATTTTGATACCTAATTTCGCTCTCATATATATACTTTCAAAATATCATTTTTGCACTATTATTTAATTTATGAGATTTATGCAAGCATTTTCCTTAATTTTTCATAATTTTAGAGCTTCAAATTATTTTTTCTTGCATTTTAAGTTACTTGAATATTTACTAATTATTCCTTAAATTTTTTTTTGATAACTTACATCCAAATTATCATTTTCATTCATATATATGTTTTCAAATATGTTTTTAATTTATTTCATATAATTATATTAGTATTTTAGGCTATTTACACAATCTTGCAATAATAGTCTATATTTCACAAGTTGTTGCATTTGTTATTTTATTCAAGGCCAAAATAATTTTTTTTACTTTTTTTAGTCATTTAATATTATTTTTAAATACTAATTTTCATAAACGAAATTTTTTATATTTTATTTAACTATTTTTATTAAATTATTTTTCCATTAATTTCCTATTTAAAATCTGGCCCAAAACTAGGACTTATTTCGGACCATTAAGTTCCAAATAAACCCTGGCCCAAAAACCTCACCAGCCAAAACGACCCAATCCCCCAACCCAGTCCAAAATCCGGCCCTAATATGTTTTAATCCCAGCATTTCCCTCCACTCTCCTTATATCCCCTCACCCAAACCCTAATCCCCATTCTCTCTTCAACAGTCGCCCTCAAACACCCTTCCCTCTCACAGAAACCCTAGCCGCCTTTCTCAAACCTCTCCAAATCAGTCTCAACCATGTATGCTTTCCATGATTTTCTTTCCTTTTGTGTGTTATCTCACTATTTTCTACAAATCTATGGTATTACCTAGTACTTGCCTAAACATGGCAAGTACTATCTCTCAGATTCCGGCCATGCCCCTTTTGACCGCTTGTATCTGGACATGTATCTAGTCCATATACATCACGACCATGGCTATATGGGCCCGACTAGCCAAGATTTCAGGTCAATTTTCGATTTCTGTCAACTAGGGTTTACCTATTTTTTCCCCAATCCAATTTTTTGATTGATTATGTATGTTAATGCTTCCTTATTTATATTTGATTTTACAGTTTTCCTTGTTTACTGGTTCGATTTTGTCATAATATAAACCCCCCCCCCATTTCCCTTTCGGACAAAACTTATTTCGCTATAATCTCACTAAAATTTAAAGCTTTATTCTGTTATTTCTTCATTATCTCGTTCTATACTTTGGTTCTTGGCCGACTGAAAGACAAGGCCACTAAATTCTAGGTTCTTGCTTCTCGTTGATGTTCAGAACACCGTGGACTTTTTTTATTTCTTGTATTTTCGTTTAACTAGTGAGTTACTGCCTTTGTATTTCATTCCTATGTATCTGCAATTTGCATATGTATTTACTTCTGCAGTTCGTTAGTTTAATGAGTTTTCTGGGTTGTTTTGTGTGCGATTCTGTTTATTTTACATCAATTTTTAGGTCTCCTTAACGTTTAACATCATAATGTTGATAGCTCAAAGCATGCCTAACTTGATTCGAGTATTAGGTTCTTCTCAAGTCTAACTAGCCAATGTGTTACTACTGTTTGGGATCTTTGCACTTGTAAGCGTCTCGGTGGTGTTTTATTTTACTTTAAGCTATCAATCCTATTATCTGAACATGCTTTACTTGCATAATTTGTATCCCCTTTAGTCGACTAGTCAATTGTGTTCAAAACATGAATGTTTAAATATATTATGTGGCACAATTCTATTCTGAATTCTGTGGTTATATCTTGCTTATGTAGCATGTTTTAATCCTATCAATCATGACTAGTTCTCTATAAATATGCCCCCTTTAGCATGTTTTGCTCCCCTGATTCACCAGTAGTTGTAGTAATATGTTTCCTATCATGTCTAAATGTAGTTCTGCTACCAAATTAGAGTGACTATTTCATAAAACTAGGACTTATACTTAGTATAAGTTGAAGCTTTTCTTTTGTATTATGAGCTATGTATGATACTTTTCATTAATCCTGCAAACCTGTTCTTCCTTGGGCTTTGCTAATGTAGGGCTGTTTATGCACTAAGTGTAGAACCTGTTTTCTAAATCTTTGCGAAGTTTGTTCTTAAACTCTATGATTTGTTAAACTATCTGCTATATATGCAACTTGTCTATGTATGTATCCTTTGGTTTTGTCCCTCAACCTTAATTTACTCTCTTTCACTTGTTACCTAGGCTATTTTGAGTTCTCATTCTTAGCCGGCTGAAAGCCAAGGCTACTTAGGTTCTATCATTGACCTCCCTAGTGTGAGCATTACTCGGGGTCCAATTGAGACCCTTGTGAACTATGACACACTAGGATTTGATCCTTAGTCATTCCTTGAATGTCCTCTATTAACCTCCTAGTGTGAGCACTTCCTTAGGTTATTAAAAGCCCTTGGGAACTCTGACACACTAGGGTCCTGGTTCTTTGCCACTTTCCTAATTGCTCAACTTTGCCTTTTACCTACTGGCTGAATCAACTGGTTTCTGGCTGCTTTATGTAAATGAAGATATGACTTCTAGACTGTTGTAAAACTATATGGACTTGAGGTGGAAGGCATGGCCTGGATGGGTATATTTTTGGGCCTGTATTAGGCTCACTATAGCTACTCTGTAATTATGTAATTTACTTCATTCATTGGGCTTGTAATAATTTTGTAATAACAATTGGGGTGTTAGTAAAATTGGGAAATGGGTTTATCTTAATACTTGCATTGAAATGGCCTGTCTATAGGTGTTTTACTTTGCTCAAATATGTTCTGCTACTGTATGTGTTAGATAACCTGCCTATAGGTGTTTAATCCGTCTAACCTATTCTGCTTCTACATGTTAGAGATCATGCCTATAGGAAATTAAATGACCAATGTCTCAATGTTTATTACAACATATTCATTAGGTGCTATAAGATTCTGTTAATTCACGTGCTACCTAATCTGCAATTTAGAAATCATGCCTATAGGGTTAATTGGTTAACATGCTGCTGTTCACTTAATAAACATGCCTATAGGATCTAAAATCAATCTTAATTATTGATTATATAAATCATGCCTATAGGATCTAAAATCAGTCTTAATTATTGATTATCCTGCTCACTTCGTTTAAGTGCTAATGTTGAACTTTCAACACTGTGTCATTTCCACTATTAGAAAGCATGCCTATAGGATCCAACTAAGCAATTCTGAATATTCTCTTGTAGTTACCATTACCAATTACTGCATAAATCACCTAGATATCAGGCATATATGTTTAACTGCTTATAACCCATAATCAGTAGGCAACTGCGTAGTCACTTAGAAATCATATTTAAAAAATGGTACCTCGCGTATGAAACTGTCTACATATCCAAAAATCCAGAATCATATAGAGATCATGTCTATAGGATTTAATGACTTTAACTCGTCTCAGATCTGCAACTGTCAAACACCTAACTTGTTTGCGTGCATTTGTTACCTAAGTATGGAGGCTAACTTGAGCCCTTATTTATTTATACATGAAAGTCCAACTTGTTTTGTATGTCGCCTAGTTTTCTCATTTTGAGCAACCTAAGTTAAGTCTAGAACCACCCAAGATAGAGGTCTAAACGCCTTGAGGGAGTTATAAAGTATTATTTATGTTGCAAGGGGGTGATCATTTAGGCTAAAAAACTTAGGACCCCCCTACCTTGCCTTAAAATCAATTATTTTGTTTATTTGCCTAATTTTGTCTTTTCTCTTTATTTGGACTAATTCATATAATTCGAGTTCGGCCGATACCCACAGTTGTGGACCTCGAGGAATGCCTAACACCTTCTCCTCGAGGTAATTTGAGCCATTACCCGATCTTTGGTGACGCAAACTAGTTAAACCAAAGTTACTTGCAAATAGGTTCCCTAACGCACCTCAAACCTGTTAGGTTGTGACTCTCTCTTTTAACACCCTTCCTTAAAACAGTTGTCACGTGTCAAAACCCGATTTCGTGAGAAAAAGGGGCGCGCCAATATCTATTCCTCATTTGATGAAAGGCTTGGGCGACGTGACTGAGTGGAGGTGCTCGCCTGCTTGGTGGATCATGGGGGCGTACTTTTGGCATGATTCACATTTTTTAACAAAGTCATCTGCTTTTTTTTTTCATTGTGGGCCAGTAGTGGCCTGCTCGTATGAAACATCTGACTAGGGCTCGATTGTGTGAGCCCCGCAATGAGCCTCGTGGACCTCTTCTAGGACACTCCTTGTCTGGTTTGGTCCTAGACATTTTGTAGAGGGCCGCCATACGTCCTCTTGTATAGGTCGTTGTTGATGATGCTATACCTGGTTGCTTGCATTCGAAGCTTTTTGGCTTCTTTTTTTCGTTTGGGAGCACGTCGTCATGCTGGTAGGCGATGATACAGTTGTGCCAGTCCCAAGTTAGGTTAATAGTGCGTACCTCAATTTGGTCGATGGTTGATTGGAGGAGTGTGACCACATTCTCTTTTCCGTTCATGCTTTTGGTAGCTGCCATCAATTTGGCGAGGCCGTCTGCCTCGACGTTATGATCTCGAGGTATCTAGTCGAGCTGGCATTCGTCGAACTTGGGCAGTAGCTTGCAGATCTCGGCCTGATATTTTAGTAGCTTTAGTTCCTTGATTTGAAAAGTCCATGCGACTTGATTGACGACGAGTTGTGAGTCACATCGAAGGACTACCCCTCGTGCTCTATATTTGAGGGCTAGTTTTAATCTTGCAATCACGGTCTCATACTCGGACTCATTGTTAGTCATATCGACACCGTATGGACTGGCGAACTAACTCGCCTATCGGGACCTCGAGTACTAGTCCTAGTCCAGATCCTGACGCATTGGAGGCACAATCGGTGTACAGAATCCATAGGCCGTGTATCTTGGGGGAAGTACTAATGGCTTCCCTTTCGACCTCAGGCATTATTGTAGCGCTGAAGCCGGCGACGAAATCGGTAAGTACTTGCGACTTTATCGTTGTTCGCGGCTGATAGGTTATATTGTGCTCGCTTAATTCAATGGACCATTTGGCCAACCTACCCGATAGCTCAGGTTTGTAGAGGATACTCTTTAGGGGAGAAGTCGTGACCACCGAGATGGGGTGGTATTGGAAATAAGGTCTAAGCTTTCGTGAAGCTACGATCAAAGCCAAGGCTAGCTTTTCGAGGTAAAGGGTACCTCGTTTTGGCATCAACCAAGGTTTTGCTAATTTAGTAGATTGGACATCACGTACCTTTATTTTCTCGGACCAGGATTGTGCTTACTGTAACATCGGACACGGCCGGGTAGATTAGGAGGCACTCTCCGGATTCTACCTTAGGAAGCAACGGGGGCGAAGATAAGTACACCTTTAGTTATCTTAGGTCGTCAACACACTCGGAATTACATTGGAGTCCGTTGTCCTTTTTGAGTACGTCGAATAATTTGTGGCATCTATCAGAGGATCGTGAGATGAACCTCGATAGAGCAGCTATACGGTCGGTCAACTTCTGCACCTGCTTCTTGCTGGTCTAGTTTTCTGGTATTCCTTCTATATCCTTGGTTGGGTCGGGGTTAACCTCGATGTCTCTTTGCGACACCAAAAAGCCGAGGAATTTTCCTGAGGTTACGCCGAAGGCGCATTTCTCGGGGTTCAGTTTCATGTCGTACCGCTTAAGTATGTCGAAGGCTTCCCTCCAATGGTCGATGTAGTCTTCCTTTCTTTTTGACTTGACAAACATATCGTCTATATATACTTCCATGGTTTTGTCGAGTTGTTCTTTGAACATTTTGGTTACTAGCCTCTTATATGTCGCCCCTGCATTTTTCAATTCGAACGGCATAACTCTGTAGCAACACGTCCCTTTGTAGGTGATAAAAGTAGTTTTTTCCTGGTCCTCCTCCTCTATGAGGATTTGGTTGTAACCTGAGTAGGCGTCCAAGAAACTTAACAGCTCATGCCCTGATGTTGTGTCGATGAGTTGATCAATGTGAGGAAGTGGGAATGAATCTTTTAGGGATGACTTGTTCAGATCTGTGAAGTCTATGCACATGCACCATTTCCCATTTTTTTTTTCACCATGACCACATTGGCGACCCATTGGAGGGGTATTTTGACTCCCTGATAGATCCGTTTTCAAGTAATTTTTCCACCTTTTCGCGAACGGAATCATTTATTACGGCATTGAATTTTTTCTAACCTGTTATACCGGGGGGTAGAGTGGGTTGACGTTCAGCTTGTGTTTATATTTATTTCGGGATGCCTGGCATATCTGCATGAGAAAAGGCAAACAAGTCCGCTTGTTAGTTAACAATTTATGGAATTTACCTGGTTCCTAAATTTTTGTGGCCTATATAAGCTTTTTTGTTGTGGTCGCTTTTATCTATCTGAACGGGGTCGAGGTCTTCCACAATTGATCCCGTGGCTTCTACGACTTCGGGGTCCTTGATGATGTCTTTCCCTTCATCATCGTCTGACCTCGACCTCTCTAATTGCTATGCTTCTGTGCCTTTGCCTTTCAACTGTTCGGTGTACGTGAAGTCTTGGGCAATTCGATAGCATTCTTGGGTCGTTCTCTGCTCGTCGCTAATGCTGAACACTCCCCACGGGGTGGGAAATTTGACGACCTGATATAGGCTTGATGGGACGGCCCTCATGGAGTGTATCCAAGGCCGTCCTATGATGGCGTTGTACATTGTGTCTTGATCCATGGTGTGGAACTTTGTTTCCAGGGTGATACAACCAGCCAGAACGGGTAGTGTGATTTCTCTGGAGGTTCGTTCAACTGCACTGTTAAAACCTGTTAGTGTGATGCAGCGTGGAACTATCTTATCTTCGTGAGAACTCGAGGATGGATAATGCACGCGCCGCTTCTGTCATCTACCATAATCTGCTTTACATCAGTATCTGAACTATGTAAAGTAATAACAAGAGCATCATAGTGAGGAAATGTCAAACTGTGGGTATCCGACTCATCGAAGATGGTACTTACTTCGAGGTCGTCATACCATTCATGGGTGATCGGCCGCTTCAACTTGTGGGTGGTTGTGAATTTCCCGTTGTTGATTGTCGTGTCATCGCCTCCGCCAATGATCACCTGGATGGTGTGGGCTGGGGAGGGCGGCTTCGGGGGGCCTTGATGATGTTCTCGCCTTCGAGTGAAGTTCGCTATTCCTCGATCGCTCGTCAGCTCTCTCAAATGCCCTTGGTGGAGCATGTTCACTACCTCTTTCCTCAAGGCGATGCAGTCCTCTATTTTATGACCTCGTTCCTGATGGAATTCACAGAGGGCGTTCGACTTTCTACTGTTTGGGGCGGACTTCATCTTTTGTGACCATTTCACCTTTAGGCCGACCTTCTCTAGGGTGTAAACTATCTCTGAAGGAGAAATACAAAAATTGTGAGCAGATAATAGTGGAACATATCTCTTTAGTTTCAGTGAGTCCCTGTTTACGGCCTGGACGGACCGTCTCCATGGCAGGGGGGGGGGGTATGACGACAGTCCTGACGTATGGTTGGTGTCTTTCGCGGTGAGGCGCGGACCTACATGATCCCTTTTGTTATTGTTTCTGCGATATTTTTTTGACTCCATATGGACCGACGTCATCCGCTGGGTCGGTCCGTTGAGGTCTTATTCGTTCGGTCTCACCTCGGCACAAAAGGCGTTGTGTATTTCTTCCCAAGTGGTGGGGGGATACTTCATGAGCCTGCTCAACAGTTTTCTGGTCGCCCTTGAAGCGCTCCTGTTTAGCCCGTTTTGGAAAGCTTCTATCAGTGTTCCCTCTGATACATTTGGGAGAGTCATTCTCACTCGGTTGAACCGGGGGAGGAAGTCCCTGAGTCCTTCGTCGGGTGACTGTTTAATGGCGAATATATCATTCACCCTTTCCTCTGCTTTCTTGGCCCCGCCATGGGCGGTAATGAACTTGTCGGCCATCTCCTCAAATGTTTCTATGGATCGTGCTGGCAGTTGTGAGTACCATGTCAGTGCTCCCCAGGTTAGGGTTTCACCAAACCTTTTCAGCAATATAGATGATACTTGCTCTTTAGCGAGGTCGTTGCCTTTCACTGCGGTGACGTAGTGGTTGATGTGATCTTAGGGGTCCGTTGTGCCATCATTTATCTTCAACTATGGAGGCATCTTGAATGTTTTAAGTATAGCATGTGGTGCGGACTCATCACTATACAATTGATCTACAAACCGGCCGGCATCCCGTTTTGGTAGAAGCTTCGGGATGCCCGGTATCTTATCTACCCTCTCCTGGTGCTCCCTCATTTGGTCGCGGAGTGCTTTGTTCTCGTTCTCCATCTCCTCCATTTTTCTTAGAATAGCAACGAGGGTGTCAGTACCTGCATCATTAACAGTGTGAGTGATACCTGTTGAAGGAGGGGGGACGTGCTTCTCATTGGTTGTTGTTGTGACATCGACTTATGCATCCTCCATGATCGCCCTTCGGGCAGGTTTGGCGAGTATACTGGTCAATGTACTCGTTTTCCATGCCTCTAGTATCTTTTTGTCATGACCCGATTTACCTTCCAAAAGGCATCGCAACGACACCTAGTCTCTACGACTAGGTAAGCCTAATTGCGGAAACACATATTAAATAGAAGCGATATAATAAAGGTGAAATAAGTGAGTCTACAATGAAACATCGCTACTTGTCTCGTACAAAATACAACTTTTCCCAAAACCTGGAATGTCACTTTAGGCACAAGCTCTGTCTCAAAATAGCTCTATACAACGAGAGGGAATTTACATGAAAAAGAAATCTATCTAAATCTGGAGTGGAAGGTGACTGGAAGGACTCTGCGGATGCGGAAAAATTACCTTTCCGTCTCCTGCTAGAAGCTGCTGCTCGGATCCCTAGCCACGAAACTGAGCGTTGGTACCTGGATCTGCACACGAAAAAACATGTGCAGGAAAGGGCATGAGTACACCACAAATTGGTACCTAGTAAGTGCCAAACCTAACCCCAGTCGAGTAGTGACGAGGTCAGGTTAAGGCTCTACTGGATTTTTATAGTAAAAACAGTTTAAAATTTGAACAGAGAGATATAATAAGCTGAGGAAAATCACTAGAAACAATGAGCAAAAAGGAAATAATAACAGGGAGCCCTCGGCTCAACACAACATATATCAANTATTTAAAACAGTTCAGGAAAATCACAGGCAAAAATATGGATAAAACTACCTAAACATGGTACACATAGTAATAACTAGGGGAAGTTCAGGTAAAACGGGTAGACATGCTACTTCCTATTCTAAACTACATAGCCAATACATGAGACAATGAAATAGGAATGAAACGATTTAAGTCATGGAGGGAAAAATGGAGTTTTAGCAACAATGGTCCACGTACGTACTCGTCACCTCACGTACACGGTGCCCAAACAACATAAAACAATATTAAAATAGCCAAGGAGAAGTCCCCAACACAGAGTTAGGCAAGCCACTTACCTCGACTGCGCTACTCAACTCAAAACCACGCTCTTGCCACGAGTATCTGACTCTGAATGGCCCAAATCTATTCAATTCGATTGCATAATGTAAATATCACTTTAAGGAATCAAAATAGCTAATAAGTTCGAGGCTAATACGTGAAATTAGGAAAATCGCCCAAAAAGTCCCTCGGGCCCACATGTCGGAATTGAGTGAAAGTTACAAATTTAGAACACCCATTCACTCACGAACTCACTCGAACAAGAATCATCGAAAACCGACGTTCAAATCCTATTAAATTCTCGAATTTTCTAATTGGGGAAACTTCTTCCCATTTTCATGATTTTTTTCACCTAAATTCCTTGATTGCATGGAAGAAATTGCTATAGATTAATGATATACAAGGAATAGGGTTAGGAATTTTTACCTATGAAGCCTTTCCTTAAAACCCACTCCAAATCGCCTGCACCCGAGCTCCAAATTATTTTTAGAAGATATGAATTTCAAGCCCTCGAATTTGATATAAACTGCCCAGCGATTTCCGCACCTGCGCCCCTTAGACCGCACCTGCGGAAAATCCATCGCAGGTGCAAAAATCCACTAAAAGGCCCGGGGCCGCACCCGCGGTCACTAGGCCGCATCTGCGGCTCTGCACCTGCGGAAACCCAACCTTACCTGCGAGAACTGGTTGACTTGACCAAGTCCCCACCTGCGAGCCCCTCTTCCGCACCTGCAGAAAATCCATCGTAGGTGCGAGACACCAGAACCAACAATGGTTCAGCTGTTTTCAAGTTCCAAACATCACCCGTTGAGCATCCGAAACATCCCCGAGGCCCCCAGGACGTCAACCAAACTTACCAACCAGTCCTAATACCTTATCCAAAATTAGTCGAGCCTCCAAAATACATCACATAACACCAAAATCACCAATTATACATGTCTTCAAGCCTAAGAACTTATGAAAAATTTCAAAATCTACAACCGATGCCGAAACACATCAAAACTAGTCCGAATAACCTCAAATTTTACACACTGGCCACAAATGAAACGACGGACCTACAACCATTCTCAAAATTCCATTCCAAGCCCAATATCAAAATTTCACCTATCGGCCGAAATCGCCGAAATTCTAACTTTCGCCAATTCAACCCTAAATCTACTACGGACCTCTAAAACAGCTCCGGACACGCTCCTAACTATGAAATCACCCAACGGAGCTAAAAGAGTCGAGATAATCCCATTCCGGACTCGTCTTCCCACAGTTCCAACTACGGTCTGATTTCTAAAGCTTAAACTCACATATAAGGACTATGTGTCCAAAAACTCTCCGAATTTCACAATTCAACATTTCGACAAGTCCCAAAAACATAAATAGACATGGGAAAGCAGTTATTAGGGGATCGGGACGCTAACTCTCAAAATGATCTACTGGTGGTACTTCTTCCGTTGTGACATTGAGGCTCCTTTTCTATGGGAAGCGGTAACGCTGCCATGAGGGAGGGGCGAACTACTTCGCCTAGGGGAAGCGCTTGGTGTCACGTTCTCCTCGTCTTCTCCATTAACCTCATTGAAGGTGTTTAGGAGGTTAGCAATAAGGCATGCCGCTGCCTTCAACCTTTCTTCTCCATTTCCTGCCATGTTAGACTGTGCGAGTAGGAAAAATAAATTTCTATGTTTTGATGTTGTTGTTTTTTTTAGATCTAGAAAAACTATGACTTTGACTAGAAATTCCCGGACGGTGCCAAAGATTTTGACCAAAAAAGTATAAAACCTTTTGTTAAACTAATTAAAATAAATAAGGTGTAGGGTAAATTCTAGTTAAATATAATAAGTACTAGATCTAACATATACTAGTGTAATAACGCCAAATAAACCAATTTAATATGAATGATATTAAATGATTCTACCAAGAAGAAATTGTTAGGAAATGATGAGCAATAAATATATAAAATGACAATAAATATAAATAGGAAGAATGATTTATCCAAATATTGAATGAGGTGGATGAGTCTTTTCTCTGACAACAATGTGTTGGATATGGGAATATACAAGGCTTTCTCGGATCTGATGCGTGAAAAGGTAGAATAAACAGCAAATCGAATCACTATGGAAAGGTAAAGTTTTGTATTATCTCTCAAGAGTCAACTTTTCATAAGAGTTCTTATCAGAGTGAATGTTACGTGCCTTTTTTTCCCTTTCTTTTACTATCTATATGGGATATGCCCAAAACCCCTAAAAAGTACAACAGAGGGAATATTTCCTTTGATAGCTCCAAGACTATACTAGTCGTTATTCCCCTCTTTCGCTACTCGACTTCAGCCTTAGTGGCTTGCTCGGTATTGTTAAGCCCTGGCCAACCTCGGTCTAATCGCCCATGTTAAGCTGCAATTCTCACACTTGATAACCTTTTCATGCCGAATTTTTTTAGCCGGGTTTTGACCCATACAAACTTCTCTTATTACAATCTGCTAAATGTGCACATAATACACCAATAACACACACTTCATGGAATTAAGACACTTTTGCTATCATGATTTTCATCTGCAACTTAAAAATTCTAAATTTGCTTGTGTCACTTTCAGGTAAACAACAACCAATTGGGATGATTTATCTTAACAAGAACCAATGTTGCAATAACAAATTATAAGATATTCCAGGTTTAGGTGTTTTGTAAAGATCATTAATGTTAATTTAAATAATATATTTAAAGATGAGAATCTTATATACGTCTTTATTCGATAAAATATTTTATTTCCGAGCTAACCATCTGATTTTAAACTTATTTTGTTGGAATTAAACATCAACAAATAAGATTTAAAAAGGTTTCTTATATTTCATCATCTTTTTTTTTGTGTGTGTGTGTGTTGTATCTTGTTTTTCCTCATATTCTAATTTGAAATTTATAATTTACAACAAAAAAAATTTACAAAATAATAAGTAGGCTTGTTGGTAGCACAAAATTCATTGGCAACACACCCTGATAAACTTTTAGTGAGTTAAATTTAAGAAGAAGAAAAAGAAGACCCTAATTTACTTAAAAATTGTCAACTTGTGAATAACTAAAGAGATTTCACTTTTTTCGTTGATAATTCATTTGCTAACAGTCTTAGATAAGATGAGATGTCTTATTTTAGCATAAGGAATACCATGTGTTACATTAGAAGTGGACCTCAAAATATAAACACAAATATTTTTAATGGAGTACCGGTTCTACTCTTTCTTTATATAGACTTTTATCATTAAATGCTTGAATAAAGACAATTATTTGAGCAATTTCACCTTCAAATGTTTACTTGCCATTCGAAATAATCAAGAAGATGAAAAAGTTATTATAGTTTGAACAGTACTATCGTGAGTTCAAATTTAAATCCGTGTTATCTGTATTAGTATTATTAGGGCATTAGATTAGAATTTGAATGCCAAGAGTTTATGCACATATAAGTCTAAATTGATAAAATTAAAAATTACAATTATGTTAAGCCCTGTATATGCTGGAACATTGGAAAACGTCTCGGCTATGACGAAGCTCGTAGGGAGAAGGGAGAGACATTAGATAAACAAGAAAATAAGTTGTTCAGCTAATACACAGCTCTTTCTTAGAGGCTTCATTTTCTGGTTATTTTAAAGCCCGCAACTTGGCTATATTTACCAAATACTATAAGGCCATTTGAGGTAATAAACTGAAATATCTTCGATTTTTTGGTAAATTCATGTTGACCAGAAGCTCCTCGCATTCCCTCTCCATTTATACTAGTACGAGTAGAAAGCTCGGGCCGGAACACAAAAAAAGCTTATATAGTTCCTTTACACATTGTGTTTCCTTTTGATTCTAACCAAAATATTTAGTGAAGAGTTATTTTATTGTTAAATTAAGCTTGCCTTTTTTTTTGGGAGTATTTGATGGCGGCTGTTGTCCTTGTAAAGAAGAAATAGAGGACAAATCTACCAAATTTCCTAAAGCATAGTATTAATTGGGAAATTTAAAATAATTAATTGAAGTTGTTGGTCGTTATATGGTCCAAAGCAAGACCTTGTTTTTATCAAAAATTTTGTCCAATGAAATAACAATGGAATGTTCCTGATGTAGGCAACTAAAAAAAAATTATAATACATTTAAAAGTTAAGCATGAGACAGTTGATCAAATGATATTTTGATAATTAGAAGTCACTTTTTGATTTAGAGCCTTTGACTTTCATAATCCCAATGCTATGTATCCTATGCACAGTTCACACTTGAGACAAAAAATAACTACTACGCAGATAGCGGGAATGGGTTTCTTGTTGTTGTTGTTGTTGTCATCGTCGTCTCATAATTTATTCCTCAGTGTTTTGTTCAGTAGACAAAATAATGAATTAATATCACTGTTGTAACACTAAATTTAGTTCATGATCAGTTTGGAAGAATGTAAAAGACTATTTGATCTTCTAGATATGTATAAATCTACAAGACACACATTAGTTACATCGAGCGATGTCTACAATACAAAAATATATATACTATCTTAAAATTTTGTTCAAAAGAACAATTAGGCCGACCCTCCTTTTAGGCCAACCAAAATCGATAGATAAATGCCATATGCTAGTAATGAGTTTGGTTGCATTGAGTTACTTTTTCCTGCCACTTTTTGATAAATTAACATATATAGTAAAAAAAATGTCATATAAGAACAACACGATGTTAAAAAATATTAAAGTCCAATAATATTAACGAAGAAGTTTCACACATTTAAACGTGTTGAACATTTTTACCGTCTTAAGATCTGTTTCACCTTTAAGCAACATTCATTATTGAGAGAACCCACATGAAGAACAAAACTATTGTACCTACTGGATGAGCACATATTCACAACAACTACGTAATACAAAAGAAACATCAAAGTGGCAATAAGTTTCTCAAAGAGCATCTTTGCCAACCAAAAAAAAGTTATCCAAAGAATACATATTATAGAACTGCAAAGACAACATAAAGAGGGAAACTAAAGAGACAATCTGCTTAACCCACATGAAAAAATATATCTTTCAACACAATCAACTATCTTCATACTCACACATTGTTAAGATCAAATTGAGCAGTAGGAAAATCATAGAGAGAATACAAAGGTTCCTCTCTCCAGTCTCCCTTCAGTTGCATCCTAAATCAAATGTTTTTTCATAGCATTAGTGACCTATTTCTGATGCCTCTAGATGCACTAATATTTGGAGAACCTAACTATTTAGACATGTCCCAAACAGAAAACGTCAATAGAGAATCCTAAAATGATGCACAAATCAGACCAGCAAACCCACAAATCAATGGAAAAGCGAAGGAAAATAATATATCACTAAAACTCACATCAGAATAAATCAAGCAATTATTTTAATTTCTTACATAATAATGTTTTTTATTTATCTTTTCCAAATAGTAAAATAGGAAATATTTATATACCAATAGTGAATCTCATATATTGTATTTATGTACATGTCTCCAACTGGCCTTAGCTCAGCCTTATAACTCAAAAATATATCTTTAGAAGAATAATTATATGAAGTGTGTTCGAATCTATAGATGCCTCCATAAGCTACTGAACATGTATATTAGCCAATTAACCTTTGCGACGAAAAACCAAAACTGGCTGTTTTTCAGTTAAACTGTCTGTAACGACCCGATCGATCATTTTGAGCTCTAGCGCGTTGTTTGGAGGTTTAAGGCTATGAGCAGCTTCATTTCAGGTATTATGACTTGTAGGCGTGGTCGGAACTGAATTTCGAGAAGTTCGGAGTCGAATTGGAAAGAAAGTTCTCATTTCAGAAGCCTTAAGTTGGAAGATTTGACTAAGATTGGATTTTTGAGTAAATGACCTCAAAATCAGGATTTGAAGGTTCATGCAGGTTTATATGATGATTTCGGACTTGGGCGTATGTTTGGAGTGGGTTTTGGATGACCCGGGAGCGTTTCGGCGCATATTGTGGAAGTTAGTATTTTGGAAGAAATTTCATAAATCTGGATTGAAGTGAATTTTAGTGTTATTGATGTCCGTCTGGATTCCGAGTCCAGGAATAGCTTTGTATGGTGATTCTGGTGTTATAAGCGCGATTAGAAGTGAATTAGGAGGTCGTAGGTCATTTTGGAGTCATTTGGCTAAAGATAAAAAATTTGAAGGTTTTGAGGAATTGAACCGGAAGTGGAAATTTTGATCTCGAGGTTGGATTCCGATTCCGAAAGTTGGAACAAGTCCGTAATGTTGGATGTGACTTGTGTGCAAAATTTGGGGTCAATCGGACGTGATTTGATAGGTTTCGACATCGAATGTAGAAGTTGGAAATTTCAAAGTTCATAAAGATTGAATTGAGTTGCGATCCATTGTTTCGATGTTATTCGATGTGATTTGAGGCCTCGAGCAGGTCTGTGTGATGTTGTGGGACTAGGTTGTGTGATTAGACGGGGTCCTGGGGGCCTCGGGTGTGTTTCGGGGTGGTTTCGGATCATGTCCCCATGGTTTGTTGTTGCTGGTTTCTGGTGCAGCTGGTGTGCATTGCGATCGCGGTCATTGTTATGCAGTTACGAAGAGGAAAAACTGGAGGCTGATGGGATTGGCTTATGCGAACGTGTTTGGAGGATTGCGATCACGAAGGTATAGGGAAGCTGGCCTTATGCGAACGCATTTGGAGGAGTGCCAACGCGTTTGGAGGAGTGTGAACGTGAAGAGTAAATTTTGGGCCTGGATTTCTGGGCTTCGCGAACGCAGGGGTACAGACACATTCGCAAAGAAGGGCAGTGCTGGGCATTGTGTATTTTAAGACGGGATTTGGCCATTTTCACTTATTTCTCACTTTGGTTGGGCGATGGAGCCTTAAAGAGAGGGGATTTCATCATCTTCTATGAGGTAAGTAATTTTTGCAAGTATTAGGTTAAATACATGATTTCATAAGGATTTAAACATGAAAATTGGTGGAAATTATGGGTTTTGGGTAGAAGACCTAGAAATTTATATTATTGAATTTTGGCCACGAATTTGGACATGGAATTGGGAATAAATTATATAATTGAGTTCATGAGGTTATGGGTAAACTTTATTTTTGAAAAGTTGGGCACGTGGTCCCGAGGGTGATTTTTATCGACTTTGCGATCGGGGTTTGGTCCCGAGGGTGATTTTTATCGACTTTGCGATCGGGGTTAGGAATTGTTGTAAATTGAATTGTTATAAGTATTAGAGTATATTTTCATTGGTTTGCCTGTTATTTGGATAGTTTTGGGGTGTGGTTCATCAATGTGAGTCGTCGGAAGGGCTTGGAGGCCGGTTATGAATCTTCGGAGCGAAGTAAGTCTCCTTTATAACCTTGTAAGAGGGAATTGTCTCCATAGGTGAAATAATTAATTATGTGATACTATTTGTGGGGGGCTACGTACACACGAGGTGACGAAAGTCCGTACGTAGCTACTAGTTATGCCTATGTCCGGGTAGTTTTAGGCTTACATCATGCTTTGTTGTTATTATATTCGGCTTGTGTTTATTGTTTGCTTTGAGAAGAAGCTGAATTGAGCATACTTATTACATATTTTTGAAAGGAATCGAAAATTATTATAAAAATGGAAATCTTGAAAGTTCATGTTTTGAAAAGAAATGGAAGAATATTTTAATAACTCGAGAAATCTATGTGTAATCACATCGCATGTATGATTCGCGAGTGGAGTAAGTCCTGTCGCGCCCCCTCTTTCCTCATGGAGATCAGGTTTATGACATTCGGTTGGGACAACTCTTTCCTTTTGGGAAAGGGGTTGTGTTTTTTAGAGTCTCCACCTAATAATTTTTAAAGGTGCGTTAGGACACCAAAGGGGTTCATTTACAACTACATTGTTAACTAGAGATAGGGTAAGGGATTAAAATTATCCTAAGGGGAAGGTGTTAGGCACCCCTCAGAATCCACAAGTGTGGTTCCCGGCCAAACAACTTTTGTGAATTTGTGCGACTTAGCAAACAAACAAATAAAGGCTCAAATAAGAGGGGATTTAAGTCTTAAGCATGCAGATGTTTGAATATAGTACAGAAGGTTAGATTTTGAAAGGATTACGATCTAATCATGTAAAGGGTATTGATCACACTCAATTATGTCTTATAAAAGACTAAGCGGGCGTTGCAAATATAATCCGGGGTACTATGCCCAGAGTCGATCTCCCAGGGAATTTACGTATCAATTAAGGCACTTTTACTCAATCAATTCTCTCAAGACTTTTTTTAATATAAATTGGTGATGTTTTACTAATTCTACTGACAATAATAATAACTAACAATTACTAACAATGTGTTGTAAACAATTATGATAAAGGTCTAAGGCTATGGTTTTCCCCGTTGGTGAACATCCTTCTCGGATACTTCTTATAGTTTGATTATTTGTCTCTATCAATCGTGAACACACTATCTACCATAAATCTCTCTCAAGTAATTATGATAATTTACTAGACGCACTCTCTCAAGTTACGCTAGCTAGATTGCATTACAGTTCACTTTAGATTGC
>MDKI01132815.1:0-48843 GCA_005239505.1 Nicotiana paniculata | reverse complement strand
ATCCTATATTACTTGTCGACCACGTACACTTGCGTGTGCATTGGGATTTCGACCAACAATGCCACATACTAAAGAGAACAGTGTTGCCTCCGTCCTGGATTTTGATGTTGTTCGATATGCCCAAAAGACCTCAGGCAATATTTCTCTCAACTTTCCCTTAGCGTCGTTCAATCTTTTCTTTAGATTTTGAATGATGGTCTTGTTCATTGATTCGGCCTATCCGTTCCCACTAGGGTGATATGAAGTTGACATAATCTTTGTTATTTTGTGGTCTTTGAGAAACTTTGTCACTTTGTTGCTGACGAATTGCTTCCCATTGCCGCATACGATCTCGGCAGGTATCGCGAATAAGAATATAGTGTGCTCCTAGATGAAGTCTATGACTTCTTTTTCTCTGACTTTCTCAAAAGCTTGTGCTTCAATCCGCTTAGAGAAATAGTCAGTCATAAACAAAATAAATTTAGCTTTACCTGGGGCCGATGGTAGAAGACCGACGATATCCATTCCCAATTTCATAAAATCCCATCGGGATATGACTGAATGGAGTTGCTCTCCGGATTTGTCACGACCCAAAATCCACCAAGGCCGTGATGGCGCCGGACACAACAGTCAGGAAAGCCAACACTCAATGGTTAATTAAATTCCTATTTTAGTATTTTGAAAATCATTACTTCTTATTTCATTGTATAAAGATCAAATAATGTTACCGAGTAAACCACGATGTTTTAAATAATTCAATCGACAAATATATCCCAAAGTCATCCAAGAACTTGGTGTCACGAGTGCATGAGCAGTTGCTAAGGAAAACAAAATGAAATACAATAACCGTCCAGAATACAAATGGGACAGTAAATATAGTACAATACATTCGAGGAAGACTCTGTTGGTTGCGGGTCGTCTCGAGGGGAGCAGCTCTCCTAAGTCTCCAGGTCAGCCACATCACTGTGTCAAGCGGGGCCATTAGATATACATGTACCTGTGCAATAAAAATGCACAACAAGTGTAGCATGATTACGAAAACAACGTGTACCCAGTAAGTATCCCGCCTAACCTCGAAGAGGTAGTAACGAGAGGTCGAATTTGACACATGCTAGAGGTCACCTTTAATAAAATCAAGGGTGACACTAAGCATGGATATCATGGATAATTAACAAATAATGATAGGAAATAACAACTTCTTCCACATTTATAAACTTTAAATCTTTGTCATTTCAATTGACAACTTATAATTCAAGGCCAGTAAACAGTTAAAAAAAATCTCAGAGAGTACTCAGCAAATATCATGCGCAAGAAATGCCGAGGGTCGAACGGCTCGAATCATAGATGCATCTATTATCCCGCTCGCGAATCGATCATGCGACGCGGTCATATGTAAATAATAGAGTTAACTGATCGCGAATCATACATGTGACTCAGTTACTCATAGATACACAGATTCACACAATAAATTCACATTTTATCAGGAAAACAATCACCCAAGGAGGTGATAGAATTCTCTTTTAATGTACGCGAAGATAGTATTTAAATCTTTTCCACAAATTCATTTACCAAGTTCGATAAGGTTTAATCGTTTCCAAATTAATCAAGAAAGTTACAAGTATGGCAAATAAAACATGCTTTTGGGTCCTAGACTACCCAGACATAAGCATAATAGTAGCTACGTACGGACTCCCGTCACCTCGTGCGTATGTATCCCCCACAAATAGCAGCATGTATTTAATTATTTCACCTATGGGGACAATTCCCTCTTACAAGGTTAGAAAGGAGACTTACCTCACTGCGCAACCAAATTGAAGATCCCAATAAACCTTTGCTTCACGAATTCGCGTCCGAAAGCCTCAATTCTAGTCATAAACAATTTGAAATACTCAATAAAAGTCGTAGGAATTAATTTCATATGAATTTACTAATTTTCCGGATTAAAATCCGAAATTGAACTCAAAAATCGCCCGCGTTTCGAAATCCGACAAAACTCACAAAATCCGACAACCCATTCCGATACGAGTTCAACCATGCAAAAATTATCGAATTTCGACATCAGATTGGCTTTCAAATCTTAAATTTTTATTTTTGGAGATTTGATAAAAAACAGATTTTTCTTCAATAAATTCATGGATTCATGATGTAAATAAGTATGGAATCATGAAATATAATCAATATAGGATAAGGAACACTTACCCCAATGTTTTCCCGTGAAAATTGCCCAAAAATTGCCCAATGGCTGTGCTCCAAAAATCCAAAACAAAAATGAAGGAAATGAGCATTTTTGGTCCTTAAATTTCTGTCCGTCCGTCAGTAAACGTCCATTTTCGTGACTAAAAGTCCACTAGAAACATCTTTACCAGCCCCTATTCAATCGATCATAATGTTCTGTACAAATGTCTAAATGATGAATGGTTTAACTTTATGGAAACTAGAATCAAAGGGTTACAACTTTCATGTTTTGTAAACTTTCAAGTTCCTTATATATTTCGATATATAAGCTTCCAAAATAGGCTCATCACATCAAAAATTTCAGGAGAAATTGCAAAAACAGCTTTACCAGCCTTCATTCAATCGATTGTAACTGTCGGTACAAATATCCAAATGATGAATGGTTTATCTTTCTGGAACTAGAATAAAAGGGCTACAATTTTGATGTTTTGCACAGTTTCAGATTCATTATAGATTGCAAGATATTAGCTTCCAAAATCGACTCCACGCGTCAGAAATTCTCTGGTGAACAACTGCTGGAACAGAATTTCAACAATTTTCTTTGTGCGAAATCGATTTTGTTAACCTTCCGAAATCTACCCAAGGCCCTCGGGACCCTAACCAATTATACCAACATATCCCAAAACATAATATGAACTCGCTCGAGGCCTCTAATCACATCAAGCAATGTCGAAATCATGAATCGCACCCCAATTCAAGCTTAATGAACTTTTGAACTTGAAACTTCTACATTTGATGTTGAAACCTATCAAATCACGTCCGATTGACCTCAAATTTTGCACAAAAGTCACATTTGACATTATGGACCTACTCCAACTTTTGGAATTGGAATCCGACCCTGGTATCAAAAAGTCACACTCTCGGTCAAACTTTCAAAAAAATCTTCTATTTTATAACTTTCGCCAAATGACCCCGAAATGACCTACGGACCTCCAATTCCACTTCCGAACACGCTCCCAATACCAAAATCACCATACGAAGCTATTATCAGACTCGGAATCCCAAACGGACATCGATAACACTGAAACACACTTCAACCTAAATTTGTAAACTTCTCCCAAATTGCCAACTACCAGAATATACGCCGAAATGCTTCCGGGTCATCCGAGACCCAATCCGGACTTACGCCCAAGTTCAAAATCGTCATACAAACCTGCTAGAACCTTCAAATCCTGATTCAGAGATCGTTTGCTAAAAAATTACACTTTAGTCAATTCTTCCAACTTAAAGCTCCCGAAATGAGAATTTTGGTTTTAAATTAACTCTGAACTTCCCGAAATTCAATTTCGACCACGCATACAAGTCATAACACCTGAAATGAAGCTACTCAGGGCCTCAAACCACTGAACGATGCGCTAGAGCTCAAAATGACCGGTCGGGTCATTACAGGGTTGGTGGATCATCGCCGCATATCTTTGACATTTGTCACACTTTAGAACGAATTATTTAGTGTCCTTTTCCATATTGGCCCAATAGTATCGTAGTCTGATGACTTTGTGAACCAATGACTCGGTACCAGAATGATTCCCACAATTGCCTTCGTGAATTTCCCGTAGGATGTAGTTAGTGCGTCTAGGACCCAAACATATTACAAACGATCCATCAAACATCCTTCTATATAGTGTTCCATTTTTTGCCAATGTGAATCGTGCGACCTTCATGCGTAGAGTCCTCGATTCCTTAGGATCTGTTGGAAGCTTTTTGTTCTTTAGGTACTCGATATATTTATTCCTCCAATCCAGGTCAGACTTGTGGAGTTTATTTCGGCGTGGCCTTCTTCGATTACTGACCTCGAAAGTTGTACGACAGTCCGCGAGCTAATCTCATCATCTTCGACTGATGACCCCAAATTTGCAAGGGCATCGACCTTGCTGTTTTTTTCTCGAGGCACATGATGTAGGGACCATTCCTTAAACCAATGTAGAGTCACATGTAGTTTGTCCAAGTACCTTTGCATTCGATCTTCTCGAACCTCGAAGGTTCTGTTGACTTGGTTTACCACAAGTAAGGAGTCATAGTTGGCCTCGATGACCTCTGCTCCCAAACTTTTAGCTAGTTCGAGATCTGCAATCATGGCCTCATAATCGGCCTCGATGTTAGTCAACTTGGAAGTGTTGAAAGATTGTCTAATTGAATTACCTGTCGGCGGCTTCAAAACAATGCCTAGCCCAGACCCCTTCATGTTCGAAGCGCCGTCCGTGAAGAGGGTCCATATGATGTACCCGATTTTAATAATAGTTCCTTTTCGACCTCAATTACGAGGGCTGGCGTAAAGTTGGCCACGAAGTCTGCTAAGATTTGAGACTTGATGGACGTTCGGGGTTAATACTCGATATTGTACCCACTGATCTCGACGGCCTATTTGTCCAATCATCCCGATAGTTCGGGCTTATGCAAAATATTGCGAAGAGGATAAGTGGTCACCACATAGATTAGGTGACATTGAAAATATGGTTTTAATTTCCTAGAGGCGCTTATTAGGGCAAGCGCTAATTTTTTTAATGTGGGTACCTAGTCTCGGCCTCACCTAAAGTTCGACTAACATAGTACATAGAAAATTGTGTACCTTTCTATTCTCGAACTAGGACACCACTTACTGCAATTTCCGAGATTGCTAAGTACAAGTAGAGTTGCTCGTGTGCTTTCGGAGTATGAAGTAGCAGCGGCATCGAGAGGTATCACTTTAATTCTTCCAATGCTTGTTGATATTCTGGGGTCCATGCAAAGTCATTCTTCTTTTTGAGCAGTGAGAAGAACCGGTGGCTTCTATCTGAAAACCTCGAGATGAATTAGCCTAGGGCGGCTATGCGCCCTATTAATCTTTGTACGACTTTAACATTATCAACGACTGTGATGTCTTCGATTGCCTTGATTTTATCGAGGTTGATCTCGATCCCCCAATTTGATGCCATAAAGCCGAGGAACTTGCCTGAGCCGACCTTGAATGCACATTTCTCTGGGTTGAGCTTCATGTTGTATTTCCTTAGTATATCGAAGGTGTCTTGCAAATGTGACAAATGGTCCTATGCTCGCAATGAGTTAACTAGCACATCATCAATATAAACCTCCATTGATTTACCTATTTGTTCTTCAAACATTCGATGTACTAAGCTTTGATAAGTGGCACCAGCATTTTTTAGTCCAAATGACATTACATTACAATAATAAGTGTCGTACTTAGTGATGAACGAAGTCTTTTCCTGATCCTCTGGGTTTATTTGTATTTGATTGTACCCGAAAGAGGCATTGAGAAACCTAGGGTCTCGTGGACGGTTGTGGCATCGATTATGTGATCGATATTCGGTAGAGTAAAAGAGTCTTTAGGACATACGTTGTTTAAATCTTTATAGTCTACGCACATTCTAAGTTTATTTCCTTTTTTAGGAACTACATTTGCTAAACATTCGGGATATTTTACCTCCTGAATGGATCCTATTTTGAGAAATTTGGTTACCTCATCCTTGATGAATGCATGTTTTACCTCGGACTGGGGACTTCGCTTTTGTTTTACTGGGAGGAACTTCGGGTCCAAGCTCAGTCGATGCGTAGTGATTTACGGTGGGATCCCTGTCATATCTAGGTGGGACAAAGCAAAACAATTAATATTATCAATAAGAAATTTAATGAGTTTTTCCCTAAGCTTGGGGGTTAAACCTGTGCCGAGTTATATCTTTTGTTCAGGAAGATGTTTGATCAGTATGACTTGTTCCAGCTCATCGACTCTTTATTTTGGTGGTGTCGAGATCCTCGGGGAGTATGAAGGATCCAAGGATCCTATAGTCATCGTCCTCGTCCATTCTCTGCTTCTCCGACTGAGTCGAGGCTGGTGGTTGTGATTGCTATTTAGCTTCCTATTTTCCTTTATACACTGATCCCTTTGTTGACGAGAGCGCCGATACTGGTATTACTTCGTCGATCGCGAACATCTCTTTGGCAGCATGTTGTTCCCCATACACCAGTTTTACTCCATCAGGTGTTAGGAACTTCAGCATTTGGTGAAGGGTTCTGGGTACCGCCCTCATGTTGTGAACCCAAGGTCTTCCGAGTAGGGCGTTGTACCTCATATCACCCTCGATCACATGGAACTTTGTTTCTTGAATAGTTTCAGCTAGATTTACTAGTATGGTGATTTCACCTTTGGATGTTTCACTTGCCATGTTGAGACCATTGAGAATTCAAGCTACTGGCACGATCTGATTCTGTAGGTCGAGCTGCTCCATGACCCTCGATCGAATAATATTGGCCGTGCTCCCTGGATTAATTAATATATTTTGAACCTGAATTTTATTCTTGAGGATAGAGATTAGAAATTCATCATTGTGGGGTTGTGAGATCCCCTCTTCTTCCTCATAGTTGAATGATCATGTGTCTTCTAGTACATAGTCTCAAGTTCGTTTTTCCATGGTGATCGATACTTTAGTACGTTTGAACACGGGACCTTGTGGAATATCGACCCCGGCAACAATCATGTGAATCACGTGTTGTGGTTCTTCCTGCTCATTTTCCTGTTTGAATCCCTGTCTCTGGAATGGTTTTTAGCTCGGTCGCTCAAGAATTCTCGAAGACGACCCTCGTTGAATAGACGGGCCAACTCCTCCCATAGTTGTCTGCAATATTTAGTTATATAAACATTTGTACCATGGTATTTGCATATTTGATTAGGGTTCCTTTGATATGGATCGATTTGGGCCATCTAGTATCCTTGATTCTCCCAATGGCTAAAAATATACTTGACCTGTCGATGCTGAAATTGTACTCTGACAATCGCGGTGCTTCTGTGGGCTCGAAATTCTTATCAAAGACACTTTTTCTCATAATCCCTCGGGAGCTCTGTCCTCGATCATTCCTTCGATCATTTTGAACGGAATTGCATCTCAGGCCACTGTTTCTACGATCTGCGTTGTATGGTTGACATCGATCTTTGTTCGATCGAGGTTCCATGTCGATGTCCCTTTGAGTTCCGTTGACGGGCCTGTTTGGATAGAAAGATCCGGAAGGAGTCCCGAATTGATCATCCTCGACCCTGATCTTTGACTGGTACCGATTATGTACATCAGCCCATGTCGCCGCTGGACATTCAATTAAATTTTGCTTTAGTTATCGTGATACCACCGAACTTTGTTCTTTCAAGCCTTGAGTAAAGGTTTGAACAGTCCAATCGTCTGTGACCGGGGGTAGTTCCATGCATTCCATCTGGAACTGAGATACGAATTCCCTCAACATTTCGTTGTCTTTTTGTTTCACCTTGAAAAGGTTCGACTTCCTAGTCACAACCTTTATCGCTCCAGTATGTGCCTTTACGAAGGAGTCTGTAAGCATGGCGAAGGAATCGATGGAGTTGTGCGTCAAATTGTGGTATCATATCATTTCTCCTTTCGACAAAGTTTCTCAAAATTTCTTCAGTTGAACAGATTGAATCTCATCATCTTCTAAGTCATTCCCCTTTATTGCGCACGTGTAAGAAGTGACACGCTTATTAGGGTCGCTGGTCCCATTGTATTTGGGAATTTCTAGCATGTGGAATTTTTTTAGGATGGGCGTCAAGCCGCACTTGGAGGGAAAGGCTTTTGCACGAACTTCATCGAGTCCATACCTTTTCGAATCAGTGGTGCCCCGGTATTTGGTCAACCTGGGAGTTGTATGTTTCTATCTTTGTATCATTTGCCTCAATTTTCTTTTCTCCCGATTCAATCCGTTTAGTGAGCTCCTAGAGCATTTTCATAATGGCGGGGTCAGTCTCCGATTCATTGGCGTTCGAGCTCTCCGGTACAAGCTCGGTCCTATGGACGACTTCTGGTTGGATTCCACATGGTGCTTGGTGCTGATTTTGTAGTTGTGCTATAGAGGCTTGTTGTGCCTGTAACATTTCAAATATTAATTGGAGGCTAACTCCGCCATCTTCTCGCCCTGCGTACCTCGACCACCTAATCAGATTTCCCTGCGTACACTACCTTCGGGATTAGTGCCCAAATTTGCATTTAGGGCGACATGTTAAATGACATCGACAAAATTTTCAATCAGTGCTCCCTCGAGGTCAGCCTGAGGCACCTCGATCTCTGGGGAGGCTATATTGTCATTTTCCCCGTGAAATCCAAGGCCGTTGTCACCATGCGTAGTTGTTTCTTATGAGTTTGACATGTTTATCCTTAAAACAAAAATTCTTAGAAGAACAAGTGTAAAGTAGTGTGTGTTATCGGAATCAGTATTAAGCAATCACTATTATCCTTAGCCCCATGGTGTGCGCCAAATTGTTTACCCTTAAAATTGGATAACAATTAAACCTACAATGTGGTTTTAAGGACACATGATTTCACTCAATACCAATTGATAAATATGATGTTTAATAATAGAAATGAACAATAAAGTAAAGCAAACCAGTATTAGAATGGAACTCAGTCCTCGAGTTTGATTACTCTCGAACTGGTTGGTGCAATAGGATTAAAATATAACAAGCTGATGAACAATAGTATGAACGTGAAGAGAACAATATTTCTTTGATATATGTGAATAATGTATCTTAAAAATGATTAGAACTCCCCTTTATATTGTAGAGAAATTCTACTTATGGTATAACTCTAATTACAGAAGGAAAAACAATGATTAACTAATTAACCGTTTCTGATTTGATCCGTTCCGAGATTTACGCCATGATCCTCGACCAGTCATGGATATCTCGCCTTTTTAGTATTGTGCTACGTTCGATCTTGCTCGATGTTTGCCTCATTTGGCTTCGATCACTACTAGCCTTGTTCTCGACAGGTACCTCGATTATGAACTCGGTACCTTATCCTCGTGATTTGGTCTGTTCTGTTACAAGGTCGACTTTCAATGCAACCTCCTGGTCTCGATCAAATAGTAAAATCGAATGGGCCCGATTTTAACCGTATGCAACTTACAAAGAGATAAACACCTATCGTTGGTACAAGTCTCACTCATGCACACCTAAAGCATTTACTCAAATTAAGCTGATGCAGCCTTAATGTATATCATTTCCCAAACTAAATGAATTAGAAAAAAATATAGTAATGGATAAAATGATGAAATTATTGGTCAAACTAAAGTAGCTTTTAAGCCTAAGAACAGTAAGTTGGGGTTGCTCAATTTTATGACTTTTGGCTTGTTTAAAGAACTTCTAACTTATTTTAAGTACTTTTTGTTTTTTCCAAACATTCAAGTAAGTTAAAAATAGTTCAAGCAATGGTTAAATCCAAGCACCCTCAATGGTTCAAAGATTAATTTTGCCGATGTAAAAAAATTACTCTATATCTATTTGTTTGAACCTTTTCTCAAGGGTCAAATTGACTTGTTTTATGTGTTAATTCGGGCATAGCCTATTTAAGATTTTTTAAATAAAATTTTCATTGTTATAAACTCTATAAAAAGTCCTATAAGTTATAATCGTTAACAATGAAAAATATTTAAAAACTATTGGCAGAAAATCTGGTCAAATAAAACCTTTTTTGAACACCTACATTAATAATAAAAGGTTTATTCTTTTTAAAGCAGAGGGAATAATAGGTTATGGAAAAGATGTGTACAAAGAACCCTAAGTACAATAGGTCTTTGAATCCTATTTAGTTCGAAACCTTCACAATCTTTTTTTCTCCTTTTTTGCCTTCCCTACGTTGAAGTAAAACACCAATGTATTGGTGGTAAATAAATGATACACATGGAATTACATTTGGTTGACAGAGCGTGATACGTGGAACAATGAGGAAATGACAACTCGAATATTACGATTAAAAGGTGTGCAAGTTAAAAGAGGTACAAGTCAATCACTCACGAGATAAAAGGAGCCTATGTTCGAACCTAAAATAGTCGATGAAGAGGCACGGGCGGAATGAACCAAGACACTAAAAAGGGAAGATTCATGAACCTCCAATTAATGAGGAAGCGAAATCAGAATCGTTACAGAATCTTCATGAACAGTACGATTACCAATTATAACGTATCATTAATGCCTTAAAAGATCATAATGATTCGACCATAAATGTTAGGAAAGTTATCTTTGTAAACTTCTATATAAGGGGAGAGAATTTCACTTGTAAAGACACGTTCTAACTTCTATTGGAATACAATTAATTTCGTTTGCTTACAATAAATTATTTCAATATCTTTTGTCAACTTTATTTCCTTTCAAGTGATTTATTGAGGAAGTAAGGAATTTCCTGGTTATCAGTAATCCAAGTTCTTCTAGAAATAGGCTTTGACTAAAAATCTTATTTTTTGGTTAAACAATTTGTTCCGTCACTAGGAATTTGATAATCCTTTTACCTTCCAAATTTTAATTTCTCACAACCAAATCATGTGAACTATCAACGACAACAATGACAACAACCAATAGGTGGGAGGATCTCCAATTCCTTCACCACAAAAATCTCCATGTCATTCTTGGGAAGGAACACCTGAAAGATCTTCTTCTCACACAAATGAACAACATGGAGATGAGCAGACCGTTGAGCAAGATGCTATGAAAAAATTGATCGCTGTACATGTGAACAATGCTCTCCATGATTTTGTGAGGGGACTCCGAACTGTACCACCAACTCCTCCCCCAAATAATACTGCAATCATAGAAAATCCACGCTCGGGGCTTGTTAATTCAGGAAACGGGGGAACTCCCAATGAATCACATGATGGGAGACCAGGTACACCGAATAATTTTGATTTACAAAATTTGCTACTAACTTTGCATAAATAGGTCAAAGAGAAAAATGACCGCATTGAAGAAATACCTAGTGTACCACCAGTGATTAGAGGAGTGGATAGTGATAAATATTCACAACAACCTTGGAATCCGAGTGCATCCCCATTTCCCATTCCTAAGAAGTTCAAAATTCTTGACATCACAAAATATGATGCAACAACTGACCCACGAGATCACGTAACTGCATTCACAGTAGGCATAAAAGGCAATGATTTGACCAAGCTAGAAATTGAGTCGATTTTGGTCAAAATATTTGGAGAAACACTTACGAAAGAGGATTTAACATGGTATTCTCTTTGACCTAAAAAGTTTATTGATTCTTTCGTAGAGCTTGCATATTTGTTCATAAAAGCATATTCTGGAGCCCAAAAAGTTTAAAAAAGAATGGAAGACATCTTCAATGTAAAACAAGAAGATGCTGAATTACTTAGCGAGTTTGTGGATAGATTTCAACGAGAATGAATGATACTTTCACGAGTACCTGATAATTAGGCAGCCATGGAGTTTGCAAGTAATCTGAATGAAAAAATTTCAGAAGCCACGAGAAGACTCAAGGAAAGCTTACGAGAATTCCCTGTAACAACATTGAATGATGTATATAACAGATATGGCAACAAGCTGTAGATTGAAGAAGAAATCGTTGCAAAGTCAAGGGTTGATGAAAGAACAAAGTCGAGGCAGTCATAATCTGAAAAGAAGTACGGTAAAAATAGATACGAGCATTATATGGGACCTATGGGGCGAGATTCACGGCCTAAGACAGAAAATGTACGGTCTGACCATAGATCGAGGAGTGGAGATGCAGGGTCATCATCGAGGTTCAGAATGGAACGAGATGTACGTGATAGAGATACCAACGCGAATGCAAGGATTGGAGACTATAGTTTCAATACTAGTACATTCGAGTTGGTAGATGTTCTAAGGAGTATGGGAGACAAGGTGTGGTGGCCAAAGGAAATGAGATCAAACACAAGCAGAAGAAATCTAGATTCTGGTACGAGTTTCATAATGACCATGACCATAAAATAGCAGATTGAAGATTGTTACAAGGTGAAGTAGAGCATTTGCTAAAGCAGGGATGTTTAATAGACATGTTCAATGAGAAAGGTAAATAGTCTTACATGAAAAATAAACAAGAACCTCCAAAACCCCAATCTCCAAAAAGAACAGTTAACGCGATAAGCGTGGGATAATAAATCAACGGTGTAGCATACGCAGCTGGAAAAAAGGCGTCTAAATTCACAGTAACACATGGGAAGCGAGTTCGCCAAGTTTTGGAGAAAGATAGTATAACGTTTGATGATGATGGCTTGATGATTCCGCACAATGATGCTCTGGTAATATCTTTACTTAAACACGAGACTAATGTAAAATGAGTTTTGATTGACCCAAGTAGCACCGTGAATATTATTCTTCTACGAATGGTGAATGAAATGCAAATTGGCGACAAGATGGTACCGAAAGCACGTTCCTTATCTGGATCAATAATTCAACCGTTGTTGATACCCAATGTTTCTCTCATATACTATATAACATCAAAATAGTTAATGAGCATCATCAAGTATTTTTCCATAATTTTCTATAATTTTTAAAGGCTTTTAGTCAATTTATTCCTGAATTTTTATTATATAAATAATTATTAATTGCATCAAAAATAATTTTTATGATGATTTATCATTTAATTTTCATCACTTGTATCCATATTAAGCTTTAAATGTTTTTGGATGTATTTATTATCATTATATTTGCATCCTTAGGCTAAATTTCATATTTTGCAACAATAGCCTATATATGTGTGTAATTGCATTATTTGTACAGAAAATGTCTTTTTATATTTTTTATAATGTTAAGTAATTATTTTAAATTATTTTCATGCAAAAGTGATATTTTATTATTTTATTAATTATTTTTTATAAATAATTTATTTGTTAAATTGGGTATTTAAAATCTAGCCCCCCTAAAACCCAATTTCGGACAAACCCAACACCCCTTGCCAGTCCAATACCTTTATCCCAAGACCTGTTAGCCCAATCCCTATACCCGTCTAAAAAATACCCGACCCATGACCATTTGAATCAAGATCGTTGATTTCCAAAATCAACGGTCCACATCGCATCTGCCCTTTAATTAACCCACCCGTATAAACCCTTATCCTCATTCACCCAAACCCTCCACCTCTGTATCCTCTCAAGCCCCTCCTCTCCTCTCAAAACCCTAAGCCGCCGTCATACAAAATCACCCCTAATCCCGTCTCTGATGAGATTCCTTCCTCATCTCCTTACCATATTGGCCCTCCTCCCTACTGGTTACCCGTATTTGGTATTACCTAATTGCTTGCCTAATATGGCAAGCGGATCTTATAAGAATCGATCCAAAGTTGGTTCAAATGTTTAACCTGTTGTTTGTTCCGTCTGCGTTCATCGCCTCTTCTTTGTGAGTATGGTTATTTTAGTATATCTCACAGATTCGTACTTAACCCTAAGGTTAGGGTTTTCATATCCTCTTTTGATTCGAACCAAAATTGATTCAAACTTTAATTTTAAGTGTTATCCCATATATATTCGTCCTCTTATGCATAAATCCGCCTATTTTTGTCGATTACTTTTACTTAGCCTATATTAGGGTTACATACCCTAAATTTGGACTAGATCTGGTTCGATTGGGTGTTTCTTTTTGAATAATTTCTTGTCTATGTTGATCGCATCCAGTGTATATTTAATTTCCTTTATTTTTTGCTGATTTTTTAAGGTTTACCTAAAACTAGGGTTTTAAAGTTCTTTATTCTTTACTGATCGCATGTGATAATTTCTTTCCTTGTTTATGTGTGTTTGTTTTTTTTTAATTTGTTTCCCTAATTGAATACTATTTAAACCCTTACCCCTTTCCCCTTTAGGCTGACTGGAACTCTCAATACTCTCACTAAAAACTTAGATTCTCTTTAGTCTAGTTCTCTTTGCTCGTTTGTTTCTGGTATTGGCCGGCTGAAAGCCAAGACCAATTGAGTCGGGACTTAACTATTGTGGTATATTTTATTGCTTTCTTTCCTAACTGGTAAGTCATTATCCCCTTGCCATTTTATTTTCTATGTCTCCACAATCTGTGTTGTTCGAGCAGCATGTTTGAACTTTATTTTGAGCTTGATTCTGCCTTTATGCTTCTATGATTCTCTTTTAGTCCTATAGTTTATATTGTTAGTCTGAGATGGGTTATTTTGAATAATATGAATCCTCTTAAGAAATGTGCATAACCTGTCTCCTATGTGTTGTTCTGAACCTGTTTTGAATTTGGGTATCGTTAGGATAATGTCATAAGGTTAAGTAGTTAATTAGTTTTAAACCTTTGAAACTTGTATTGTTACTAGGCTTCTTGTTCTGTCGTTTATATGCTTTGGTAACTTGCTTTCTAATATTTCTTGGATTCATGTTGGTTCTGACTGTTTGGTTTAATAAGGCTGTCCTAAATGCTAGCATGAACACCTAGCTTAACTAGACTTTTCCAGGTTTCAACTTATTTAAAATGTGTGTTTGAGCATGAACAACTTTGCGAACCTTGCTTGTTTTCTTAATGCAGTTCTGCCTGCAATTCTGTGTTCTGAACCTTGTATCTTCTAAAATCAAATTGTTTTGAAATCTTTCCCCCATACTTCCTTTTATATACTGATTTTTTAAATCTCCACTCTTAGTCCCTTAGGTTCAACCACCTCAGTGTGAGCACTGCTCAGGGTCCCCAGGATAATCCTGTGAACACTGACACACTGGGAATTGGTTTTTCCAATCTCTCATGAGCTATCTTCTGATTGTGTGGTTTTGCTGTGAACATTGCCCTGGGTCTCTGAGGCTCTTAGGAACTTTGACACACTAAAAACCTGGTTCTAATGTTCTATAGATGTATCACTATGCTGTTATGGTTGGAAGGCCTGTTTCCCAGGTTTATCAGGGCCTAATGAAGGCTCCCTATAGTGTTCCATTACTATTATGTAATTCATTTGCTATTCCGGTGTGTAATAACTTTGTAATAAACATATTCTGGGGATATCTAGTAAAGTTGGGGGTTTCTTATGTCCTTTTTTGTTAAACGGGGTAGAAATCCTTCCTATAAGGTTTAGTTATACTGTTAATTCTACTCATTTGTTAAAAAAAATTGTATGCTTAGAAATCCTGTCGATAGGACTTTCGTGATGGTATTAATTATGAGTTATGTATTTGCATATAGAAATCCTGCCTATAGGGTTGACATTAAATTGCATATTAGAAGTCCTGCTCATAAAGTCAACAAATGTGCATTAGTAATCATGCCTATAGGACCTTGATGTTTGATAATCATTTTTCTGGCAATATGCATAATTTCTACCCATACATATTTTAATATATATCATGCCTACAGGGTAAAAAATCAGTCTCACACCTAAATATCATGCCTATATGATTTAAATCAATTCAGTAATAGATACCATGTCTATAGGAGTAAAACCCGTTTCAAACCTAGAAATCATGCATATAGGACTTAAGTTAGTACAATAATTAGAAAGCATGCCTATAGGACTTAAGTCAGTGCAGTAATTAAAAAGCATGCCTATAGGACTTAAGTCAGTGCAGTAATTAGAAAGCATGCCTATAGGATTAAAAAGAGAAATAAAACATGTCTCTATAAAGTTAAAATCAGTGCTACACCTAGAAATTATGTCTATAGGTTTGTAACCAATAAATTTGTAGAAATCATGCCTATAGGATCCCATTAATTGGTTCTGAATTCAACCTCCATTGCCAATCACATAGTCAATATACCTGTAGGACTTAAAAATAATTATGGGCTTATATTTGTGGTGTATTATTGCCTGAAGTGCCCAGATTATACTGAATAAATCAGTAGGAAAACAACAGGTCTTATACACTCGTCTTAATAAAACTGCCTCTGCACTCTGTTTTCTCACATAGATATCCTGCCTATAGGATTTTAAGGTTAATAAAGTTTGCTGATTCGATTGCGTGCATTTGCTGTTTTATGTGGGGAGGTCAATATGAGCCTATATTTGGTTTTTATCTGAAAGTGCTAAGTTCTTTTGCTTGTCGCCTAGATTTTATAGTTCTGAGCAACATAGGTTGGGTCTAGAACTATCCCAAATAGAGGTCCTAATACATCCAGGGCCATAGATAAGGGATGGGTAGCGCACACATAGGGAACGAGCTAGAATCAACTAGAATGCTTAAGTAACAACTTAAATATAGTAATCGGGTAGTAAGGAGATGATAGTCTGTGTGCTAAGTACTATGAGTAACACCCCAACTTGAGGGAGTTACAAAGTATTGCACGAGGTGATCTTATTGGCTAATAAACTTAGGAACCCCCCCCCCCCTTCCTGTTCTAAAATAAAATCGAGTATTTTATTTGTCCAAATTTCTTAAACTAATTCGCTTAATTTAAGTTCAGTGGGGACCCACCGTTGTAGTCCTCGAGGGGTTCCTAACACTTTCCCCTCAAGGCAATTTGAGCCCTTACCCGATCTCTGGTGATGCAAACTAGTTATATGAGTTATCTGCTCTAGGTTCCCTAACGCACCTTAATCCATTAGGTGGCTACTCTGTCAATTCCAATTCCCTACCCTCTCTCAAAATAGGATTTGTCCCAAAAAATGTCGAAACCCGATTTCGCGAGAAAGAGGGGGCGCGACTGCATGGCAACTCTGCTAGGGATATTTTTAGGCTCTTACCATAACAAATCTGTTTTGTGAATTAGTCTTTAAGCATGTATTTATTTTTCCGTTAATACTTGCACACCCCTTCCCCTTCCCACTCTATGTGAATTTATTTGCCCATTTTAATTCATTTATTATTTCTCTTCCATGTTTATCAGTTTTTACTATGGAAACTGACTTGTCTCTTTGTTTTCTTTCTTAAGTTCCTTTACAATTATTAAATACCGCATTTTATTATTTTTCATCTTGCAAATGCTTGACAACGTGTTATTTTATTTTTTCATAATCATGCTCAACATCATACTCCACTCGTGCGTAATTAATACCATAACAACACTTGATGAGTGTCTGCGCTCTTCCTATATCACCCTTTTTGAATTTAGAAAGGCTTATTTGCGGTAAAACTAGTCGATCAGCGGTGCAGTCGTATCACGACCCCAAATCCTAAGCCGGCCGTGATGGCGCCTATCATAGAACTAGGCTAGCCAACCCTTGCAGGCTATCATAATGTTTCATAATTTACCAAAACTAGCAAATTTAAAACAGCAAAATGAGATATATAATTTATACACTTCCCCAAAAACCTGGAGTCAACTGTCATGAGCATCTAGAGCTGTAAATACAATGTACAATAAGGTGACTTGCTACTACAATAGCCTGAAGTACAAAGAAAAAAACTATGAACTGAGGAAAAGAAATGGGGTGAGCTGGGGACACTGAGCAATTACCTCGATCCTCGAACAACGCCAAGAACGCCCAAAAATGAACTAGTGAGATGGTCTGGTATGTGGATCTTCACACAAAGGTGCAGGGAGTAACGTGAGTACGCCAACTCAGTAAATAATCAAAGTAACTAAAAACTTGAGTGTAGTGACGAGCATTTATAAAACATGTAAATACATATAATGAGTAACAGTGGAAAGAAATAAATCAAGTTGGGAATCTACATTCCGATTATTTCATAAAACTCCAGTTTCCAAATAATAATCTCGTATAAAAACATTTATCCAACATTATCATCAGAGGCTCAGTGTAAAAAAGAGTGAAAACAATAGTTTCATAAAGGATAGGCCCCTCAACCAGAGTATCACTCACAAATAAGACTCTCGGGCAAGCCTCTCAGTCATTCGTGACTCCACTATCAGTATCTCATGCTCGCACTAAACACTCGTACTCAGAAAGTACCATGAATACACACAACCGCTGCGGCGGGCAGCCTGATCCGTATACATGTATATATGTATATATATATATATATATATATATATATATCTATACTATTGCGGCATGCATCCCGATCCATATAATAGTCGACTATGCTCACTGGGGGTGTATAGACTCTGAAGGGGCTCCTACAGCCGAAGCACTATATTTGCTGCAGCGTGCAACCCGATCCCATATGTACATTGTTGCGGTGTGCAGCCCGATCCATATATAACATATATTGCTGTGGCGGCAGCCCGACCCATATATATAATCTATATGGTTGTGGCGTGCAGCCCGATCCATATGTAATATATAACATATATTGCTGTGGCGGCAGCCCGACCCATATATATAATCTATATGGTTGTGGCGTGCAGCCCGATCCATATGTAATATATAACATATATATTGCTGCGGCGTGCAGCCCGTCCTATAACTATCAGGGTTTCAAAATAGTGTGATAACAGTGAAAATAACAAGAAGTAGAAAACATGACTGAGTTCGCAATTGTTCTATCAAGATAGTGTGAGAATAGTGTAAAAGCACCTCTGAGGGTCTAAACAGGTCGGCACAAGGCCCCAAACATGGCTCATATCCCCTAAACAAGTATAAATTTCTAAAATGCAGGATATCGCAAGGTTTCAAATCGAATACGCGGCTTAATAGTCGCTATGGGACGGACCAAGTCACAATCCCTTCCGGTGCACGCCCACACGCTCGTCACATATCATGTGCGTCACCTCACTTACCAAAACAATATCAAATATCGGGGTTTCATACCCTCATGTTTAGAGTTACAATCGTTACTTACCTCAAAACAGCCCAAAACTACTTCGCGATGCTTTTGCCCCTCGAATTGGCTCCCAAATGCTCTGAATCTAACAAAAACCAGATAAACATCATCAATATACGCTAAAGGAACAAAACCCAATCAAAAACTATCAATTTTAAGCACAATTCCCGAACTTGGCCAAACCCGAGCCCCGAACCCATGTCTCGAAAATCGATGAAAATGGCGTCAAAAGAATCCTTATCCCTTCCCGAGTCTATACATATAAAATGCATCACAATCCGACCACAAACAACTCCTAAATTCCTTAATTACAAGTTTCAATCTCCCAAGACCTAAACCCCCAATTTATGCCATTTAATCCACAAATTCCAAGCCTACTCTGTCACATAATAACATAGAAACGAGTTTATAGTCCGGGAAACATACCCCCACTGATGACTCTCGAATTCCTCCTTCAAATTGCTCCCAAATTAGCTCAACAAGCATGAAAAAATAAAGAAATGCAAAAATTTTGTGGAGGCACCTATTTATACTTTCTTCCCAGGTAATCTACACCTACAGACCCGCACCTGCGGTCCCAGGTGCGCACCTGCGAAAATCCACTAAAAGTCAAATCTCGCACTTGCGGTGCCTCACCCGCATCTGTGGCTTCGTAGGTGCAGCCCATGCCTCGCACCTGCGACTTCCTCCAGCTTGGCCTCTTTTTGCACCTGCGCAATGACCTTCCCACCTAGGGCCATCGCACCTGCGGCTCCCCATCCGCAAGTGCAACAACACCAGAAAAATGAAACCACCAGCAGCTTTGCGGTAAATTCCTAAGTCCAAACCTCCGTTAACCATCCGAAATAATTCCCGAGACCCTCGGGGACCCATCCAAACATATTAACACATCCCATAATCTCATTCAAGCTTATTCAAGCCTTCGAAACACAAAAAACAACGCAAAAACACCAAAATCACATCAAATTCAAGCCTATGAACTTGAAACTTCTAATTTCGCCAATGATGCCGAAACCAACCAAAACACATCCGATTGACCTGAAAATTTGCACACATATCCAAAATTACATTACCAACCTGTTTCAACTAACAGGATTCCATTCCGACCCTGATAGCCTATTTTTCCCCTGCCGACCGGAAATTGCCAAAAACTAACTTTCGCTAATTCAAGCCTAATTCTACACCGTACATCAAAACTTCATTCCGAACACACTCCTAAGTTTCAAATCACCTAACGAAACTATCCGAGCCATAAAATCAACATTTCGAGGTCCTTTACCAATAAGTCAACTCCCAGTTGACTTTTCAACTATTAAGCCAATTTAAGAGACTAAGTGCCTCTGTTCTCACCACGACCACTCCGGACCCGAACCAACCGACCTAACACATAATAAATAGGCTAAGCAACATATGATAAAGCATAAACGGGTGAAAGGGGGCTAATCTCATGGAACGACCGGCCGCGTCATTATATCCTCTCCCTCTTAAACAAACGTTCATCCTCGAACGTGTCTAGAAACATAGATGGAGTATCGAATAAGTGAGGATATTTGCTCCGCATCTCCCGCTCGGTCCCCCAGGTGCATCCTCCACTGGCTGCCCTCTCCACTGGACCTTCACTGAATCTATATCCTTAGACCTCAACTTTCTTACCTGACGACCCAAAATAGCCACTGGCTCTACCTCATATGGCATATCACCCTCGAGCTGAACCGTGCTGAAGTCCAATACATGATATGGTTCATCAAAATACTTCTAGAGCATCGAAACATGGAACACTCGATGAATACTCGATAAGCTGGGAGGCAAGGCAAGCCTATAAGCCACCTCCCCAATCCTCTGAAGCACCTCAAAAGGCCCAATAAACCGGGGACTCAGCTTTCCCCTCTTCCCGAACCTCATAACACCCTTCATGGGTGACACCTTTAGCAGCACCTTCTCCTCAACCATGAAAGACACATCTCGGACCTTCCGGTCCGAATAACTCTTCTGCCTAGACTGCATCGTGCGAAGCCGCTCCTGAATCAACTTCACCTTACCCAATGCATCCTGAACCAGGTCTATGCCCAATAGCCTAGCCTCTCCCAGCTCAAACTACCTAACCAAAGATCTACAACTCCTACCATATAAAGCCTCATACGGAGCCATCTGGATACTCGACTGATAACTATTATTATATGCAAACTCTACGAGTGGCAGAAACTGGCCCCATGAACCCCCAAAACCAATGACACAGGCACGCAACATATCCTCCAAAATATGAATAGTACGCTCCGTCTGCCCGTCAATCTGAGGATGAAATGTTGTGCTCAACTCAACCTGAGTACCTAACTCCCTCTGCAAGGCCCTCCAAAACTGAGATGTGAACTGAGTATCTCTGTGAGAAATGATAGAAACTGGAACCCCATGCAATCGGACAATCCCCCTGATATAAATCTCAGCTAACCGCTCTGAAGAATAAGTAGCACCAACAGGAATGAAGTCCGTGGAAGTCTAACTATGAAGTCTATGGTGATCCGCTTCCACTTCCACTCCGGAATATCTAAATCTCTGAAGTAATCCACCTGGTCTCTTGTGCTCATACTTGAACTGCTGACAGTTGAGATACCAAGCCACAAACTCAACAATATCCCTCTTCATCCGCCTCTGCCAATAATGCTACCTCAGATCCTGATACATCTTTGCGGCACCCGGATGGATGGAATAACGCGAACAATGGGCCTCAGCTAGAATCAAATATCGAAGTCCATCCACATTGGGCACGCAAATCCGGCCCTGCATCCTCATGACCCTATCATCACTACTAACCACATCCCTAGCATTACCGCGACGGACCCGGTCCTGAAGAACGAGCAAGTGTGGATCATCATACTAGCGTGCTCTAATCTGGTCATAAATAGAAGACCTAGAGGCTACACAAGCCAATACCCGGGGGGGCTCTGATAGATCCAATCTCACCAACGGACCCGCGAAGGCCTGAACATCAAGTGCTAAAGGTCGCTCTGCTACTACACGGTAGGCTAGACTCCCCAAACTCTTCGCTCTGCGACTTAGAGTATCAGCCACTACATTTTCCTTCCCCGGATGATATAGAATAGTGAGGTCATAATCCTTGAGAAGCTCCAATCATCTCCTCTGACGCAATTGCAAATCCTTCTGCTTAAGTAGATGCTGCAAACTACGGTGATTAGTGAAAATCTCACAATGCACTCCATATAAATAAGTACACCAAATCTTCAAGGCGTGGACATTAGCTGCTAGCTCAAGATCCTGCACTACATAATTCTTCTTGTGCACCTTCAACTATCTTGACGCATAGGCAATCGCCCTACCGTCCTGCATCAAAACTGCTCCAAGGCCAACTCTCGAGGCATCACAGTAAACTATATAAGCCCGTAGGCAAAACCAAAACCGGAGCTGTAGTCAAAGCTGACTTGAGCTTCTGAAAGCTCTCCTCACACTCCTCAGTCCACCTGAACTGAGCTCCCTTCTGGGTCAGTCTGGTCATAGGTGCCACAATAGATGAAAATCCCTCTACGAAACGGTAATAGTACCCTGCCAAACCAAGGAAACTGCGAATCTCGGTAGCTGATGACGGTCTAGGACAACTCTGCACTGCCTCTACCTTCTTCGGATCAACCTGAATACCCTCACTGGACACCACGTGCCCCAAGAACGCTACTGAATCAAGTAAGAACTCACACTTTGAAATTTTTTTGTACAATCTCTTCTCCCTCAAAGTCTGAAGCACAACTCTCAAATGCTGCTCATGATCCTCCCGAGATTAGGAATACACCAAGATATCGTCGATAAACACGATGATGAAAGAATCCAGATAAGGGCGGAATACATTGCGCATCAAGAGCATAAAGGTTGTTGGGGGCATTGGTACACCCGAATGACATAACCAAGAACTCATAATGACCATATCTAGTCCTGAAAGCAGCCTTCGGGACGTCTGGCCCCCGAGTCTTCAACTGATGATAGCCAGAAAGCAAGTCAATCTTGGAAAATACCCTGTCACCCTGCAACTGATCAAACAATTCATCTATACAAGACAAGGGATACAGGTTCTTTACCGTAACCCTGATCAACTGCCGATAGTCAATACACATGCGCATAAAACCATCCTTCTTCTTCACAAACAACACCGGTGCACCCCAAGGTGACACACTAGGCCGAATGAACCCCTTATCTAGGAATTCCTGAAGCTTCTCCTTTAATTCCTTTAGCTCTGCTGGTGCCATATGATAAGATGGAGTAGAAATAGGCTGAGTGCCTAGCACCGGGTCAATACCAAAATCAATGTCCCTGTCAGGTGGCATGCCTGGCAGGTCTGCAGGAAACACGTCCGGAAAGTCACAGACCACAGGAACCGAATCAATATTGGGAGTCTCACCATTGACATCCCTCACAAAAGCCAGATACAATAAACACCCATTCTCAACCATACGCTGAGCCTTCAGGTAGGAAATCACCCTGATAGGAACATACTCAGAAGAACCTCTCCGCTCAACCCTCGGACATCCTGGCATAGCTAAGGTCACGGTCTTAGCGTGACAACCAAGAACAACATGACACAGAGATAATCAATCCATGCACAATATCACATCAAAATCGACCATACTGAGTAACAGTAGGTCCACTCGGATCTCCAGACCCCCAATAGATATCACATACGAGATACACACGGTCCACAACAATAGTATCACCCATCGGAGTTGACATGAACAAACGTAACTAAACACTCACGGGGCATATCCAGAAAATGCGTAAAATATGATGAAGCATATGAATATATAGAAACAGGGTCAAATAAAGCCAAAGCATCTCAGTGACAGACTAAAACAATACTTGCGATCACTACATCAGAGGACATAACATCTGGCATGACTGGAAACGCATACATACGTGCCTGACCTATACCTGCTCGACCTCCCTCTCTAGGGCGACCTCTATCTGACTGACTCCCACCCCTGAATGCGTGGGTGGGTGGTGGAATAACTGGAGCTGAAGTCGAAGGTTGGCTCCTCAGCTAAGATGGGCCTCCAAGAAGATGAGGACACCGCCTCCTCATATGCCCAAACTCTCCACACTCATAACAACTCCCTGGAGCTGGAGACGGGGACTGAAAAGAACCCCTGGCACCAGAATGGACACTAGGAGAGCCATGCATAAAGCAACCCTGAACTGATGGTGCTCGAGCTTCACTATGGGCTAGAAGGGCACTGATTGAAGAACGTCCGGGTCGAGAACTACGGGGACCAGGCCCCAAAGATGCACCACTATGGGCTGGGCGGCTTGACCAAGGGGGCCTGAACGAACGACCTCTACCATGCTGAATCTAACCCTGGAAGGAGCACCACCAAAACCACTTGATCCACGGGGCCTCTTGTCTTCCCCCTCTACCTGATCTGGCAGCGAATCGACTCAATATCTCGAGTAATATCAACAACCTGCCTGAAGGCGGAGCTGGTAAGTGAGGACATCCCTAAACCTCCTAATCCTCTCCCTATCAATAGGGACCAAATCGGTGGCATGACGAGCAACCTCCGAAAATCGCATCTCATACTGCATCACTGATAGCTCCCCCTAACGCAGATGCTCAAAATGCCTGCGCTGCTCCTTCCTGTGAGACTGGGGTACATACTTCTCCAAGAAGATAGTGGAGAACTGCTGCCAGGTGAGTGGTGCTGAATCAACAGGCTTGCGCCTCTCAAAATACTCCCACCAAGTGAAAGAAGCACCGAAAAACTGAAAAGTAGCAAATGAGACCCCACTGGACTCCAGAAGCCCAGCAGTACGCAGCATCCTCTTATACTTATCTAGAAAACCCTGGGCATCCTCGCCCTCAGCAACACTGAATGTCGGAGGCTCAAGTCTACTAAATCTCACCAGTCGACGTTGCTCATCATCTGGCATAACTGGACCACGAAGTCTTGAACTGGAGCAACCGGCTGAGCTGAAATTGCCCCCGGTGTTCGATGGCCTTGAGTAACCTGCTCAAGTGTCCGCGCAACTGGAGTCTGACTGCCTCCCCCGGCCTGAGAAGTAGTGGCAGTAGAAGATGCAGCAACTGCCTGAGCAAGGGTGGTGCATACTGTCAAGATCTGAGCCAAGGTCTCCTGGAGTCCCGGAATAACAATAGGCACTGCCGGTGCCTGAGCCTGTCCCGCTGGAGCATCTTCGGTAGGAACATGATCCTGAATAGTAGGGGGATCAACTGGTACTGCCCTGGCTGCCGCACAGGCTGGACCCCTACCTCTACCGCGGCCTCGAACCCTCACTGGTCTATCTTGTGGCTGATCACTCTGATCGGTAGCACAACGGCTCACCATCTGTGAGAGAATGAAACAACAAAACCTTAGATTTCAAGAACCAACAAAACGGCACGACAGAATTCAAGAAAAATGAGATTGTTCCTAAGGGTTCTGCAGCCTCTCGAAGATAAGTACAGACGTCTCCGTACCGATCCGCAAGACTCTACTAAACCTTCTCATGATTGTTGAGTCATATGTAACCTAGGCACTGATACCAAATTGTCACGACCCCAACTCCTAAGCCGGCCGTTATGGCGCCCATCATGGAACTAGGGTAGCCAACCCTTACAAACTATCATAATGTTTCATAATTTCCCAAAACTAGCAGATTTAAAACAACAAAATGAGATATAAAATTTATACACTTCCCCAAAAAACTTGAGTCAACTGTCATGAGCATCTAGAGCTGTAAATACAATGTACAATAAGGTGACTTGCTTCTACAATAGCCTGAAGTATAAAAGACAAAAACTATGAACTGAGGAAAAGAAAGGAGGTGAGTTGGGGACGCTGTGCAGCTACCACGATTCTCGAACAACTCCAAGCACACTCGAAAATCAACTCGTGAGATGGTCCGGTACCTGGATTTGCACACAGAGGTGCAGGGAGTAACATGAGTACGCCAACTCAGTAAGTAATCAAAGTAACTAAAAACTTGAGTGTAGTGATAAGCATTTATAAAACATGTAAATCCATATAATGATTAACAGTGTAAGGAAATAAATCACGTTGGGAATCCACATACCGATTATTTCATAAAACTCCAGTTTCCATTTAAATATCTCATATAAAAACATTTATCCAACATTATCATTAGAGGCTCAGTGTAAAGAAGAGTGAAAACAGTAGTTTCATCAGGTATAGGCCCCTCGGGCACAATATCACTTACAAATATGCCTCTCAGGCAAGCCTCTCAATCACTCGTGACTCCACTATCAGTATCTCATGCTCACGTTAAACACTCGTACTCAGCAAGTATCATGAATACACACAACCGCTGCGGCGGGCAGCCCAATCCATATACATGTATATATATATATATATATATATATACTGCTGCAGCGTGCAGTCTGATCCATATAACATATGATGCGGCGTGCAGCCCGATCCATATATAGTCGACTGCGCCCACTAGGGATGTTCAAACTCCGGCGGGGCTCTTACAGCCCAAGCGCTATATTTGCTACGGCGTACAACCCGATCTCATATGTACATTGTTGTGGTGTGCAACCCGATCCATATGTAATATATAACATATATATTACTGTGGCGTGCAACCCGTCCCATAATATCCTCACATGCTCGGCTGTCGTCTTACTCAGTCATCCTCACAAGCCACTCGACATTTCATCTCAACTCACGGGACTTAGCCCAAAATTCCTTTCAGGGTTTCAAAACAGTGTGATAACAGTGAAAATAACAACAAGTAGAAAACATGACTGAGTTCGCAATTGTTCTATCAGGATAGTGTGGGAATAGTGTAAAAGCACCTTTGAGGGTCTAAACAGGTCGGCACAAAGCCCCAAACATGGCTCACAACCCTTAAACAAGTATAAATTTCTAAAATGCAGGATATCGCAACGTATGTGCGTCACCCAAGTCACAATCGCTACCGGCACACGCCCACACGCTCGTCACCTAGCATGTGCGTCACCTCATTTACCAAAACAATATCAAATACCGGGGTTTCATACCCTCAGGTTTAGAGTTACAATCGTTACTTACCTCAAAACAGCCCAAAAGCTACTCCGCGATGCTTTTGCACCTTGAATTGGCTCTCAAATGCTCCAATCTAAGCAAAACTAGATTAACATCATCAATATACGCTATAGGAACAAAACTCAATCAAAAACTATCAATTTTAAGCATAGTTCCCGAAATTGGCCAAACCCGAGCCCCGGGCCCACGTCTCGAAATTCGATGAAAATCGCGTCACAAGAATTCTTATCCCTTCCCGAGTCTATACATATAAAATGCATCACAATCCGACCCCAAACAACTCCAAAATTCCTTAATTACAAGTCTCAATCTCCTAAGCCCTAAACCACCAATTTATGCCATTTAATTCACAAATTCCAAGCCTATACTTCACATAATAATATAGTAACGAGTTTATAGTCCGGGAAACTTACCACCACTGATGGGTCTCGAATTCCTCCTTCAAATCGCTCCCAAAATAGATCAACCTGCATGCGAAATGAAAGAAATGCCAAAATTTTACGGAGGCACCTATTTATACTTTCTGCCCAGGTAATCCGCATCTGCGGACCATTCTTCGCACCTGTGGTCCCAGGTGCGCACCTGTAAAAATCCACTAAAAGTCCAATGTCGCAACTTTGGTGCCTCACCTGCACCTGCGGCTTCGCAGGTGCGACGCATGCCTCGCACCTGCTACTTATTCTAGCCTGGCCTCTTTTCGCACTTGCGCAATGACCTTCGCACTTGCGGCCATCTCACCTGCGGCTCCCTATCCACAGGTGCGGCCACACCAGAAAAATGACACCATCAGCAGCTTTGCTGCAAATTCCTAAGTTTGAACCTCCGTTAAACATCTGAAATCAATCTTGAGCCTCTCGGTGTCCCAACTAAACATACCAACAGATCTCATAATCTTATTCGAGCTTAGTCGAGCCTTCGAAACACCAAAAACAACGCAAAAACACCAAAATCACATCAAATTCAAGCCTATGAACTTGAACTTCTAAATTTTGCCAATGATGTCGAAACCAACAACACATCCGATTGACCTGAAAATTTTCACACATATCCAAAATGACATTATGAACCTGTTCCAACTGTTGGATTCCGTTCCGACCCCGATGGCTTATTTTCCCCTGCAAATCAAAAATCAACGAAAACTAATTTTCGCTAATTCAAGCCTAATTCTACACCGGACATTAAAACATCATTCCGAACACACTCCTACGTCCCAAATCACCTAACGAAGTTATATGAGCCATAAAATCCACATTCCAAGGTCGCTTACCAATAAGTCAACTCCCAGTTAACTTTTTCAACTATTAAGCCAATTTAAGAGACTAAGTGTCTCTATTCTCACCACGACCACTCCGGACCCGAACCAACCGACCCAACACAACATAAATAGGCTAAGAAACATATGATAAAGAAGAAACGGGTGAAACGGGGCTAATATGATGGAACGACCGGCCAGGTCGTTACAAGTCGACGGTTCCTGCCTTTCCCCCTCAAGTTGTCCACTTGAGGGTACCAGTCTAGACCTCTATAAAAACCTTACTCTGATAATAACTATATATGCATCATGGTCAAACCTAGCTTGGGTTAATATGTTTTCCACATAATAACCCTTTAGGAAAGACTTGCTTAATGTCCATCGGGTTTTCCATAATCCCAACAGACGCAACAACGATCTGTGCATCATTTGGAGAAATAAATGCCTAAATGCTAATCAATTAATGTATAAGTAGTCGAATCTGGAGGGGGAAATGGTCTAAATCTGTTTGTTTTGCAGAAAAGGAGGCACAAAGTCCCCAGGTTCAGCATGGTCCGAAACATACCACCGTTATTGCTAGATTGGTGGGAAGACCTTCCATCAAGCGACAAAAAGTCATAGATTGCCAGAATGCCGAGGGTAATGAAGGAGGACATCTAGCAAGGGCATACCTGCTACTGGACATGCGCGACCTGGGAAACCTGATCGATGGAGCCAAGAGAGCCAAGACTGGAGAAGGTCCCTCTTGGCCCAAGTAGATTAGGTTTATTTTTTTTTAGAATTACTTTTCGAATGTAATAAAGCAAACGCCATTAGTGACTTATTTATTTATTGTCGTTTTAGATTCGTCTTATTTATCACGTTATTGAAATAAGGCAATTATTGGCTTTAAATTTCTCCAAATCTACTTGTCGCTAGGCCAACCTCGGGCACATTAGGACGCGAATTTACATTTCCTCAATATGTGTTTAAATACTGCAAATACTTTTCAAGAATTCACATTGACTTGGATACCTTTTTGTTTTTCTTTCTTTTTTGATTATTCCCATTCCTCGAGGTTGGTTCACACATAGTGGCATCATCAGCATATCACACCAGATCCAGAGACCCTCCACCTTCTCCTCCTCATAGTAATCTGAAAAGTAAGGGAAAGGCTAAGATGGATGATATGAGTGGTATCCGAAAATAAAATACTGCGCACATGGAGAATGTATAAACTTCAGACTGTTAGAGTACTCCAGCCTAGAATGATTTGGTCCTCCGACTAGAGCAGAAAATACTAGAATTGCAAGGGAAACTTGAGCAGGTCCGCAACTTGGCAAACTCTCTCTCGCCCTAAACATCTCAGATATCAACCAACCAAACACCAAAAACCAGCACCTCCTCAAAACACACCAAACCAACATCCATAAAATCCTCTCGCACTCCACTAATATGCAACACCTCCCAAAAATCCTAATTCTTTACCCATATCTACACCCCCTCAACACCAGCATCTCCTGACTCAATATCCGCAATCGACTTATCACACTCCTCAGAATACCCTACAACATATCCCCGATCCTCAAAATTCAACCAATGATCACTACACACTCAAACCCCCGACATTCATCAAAACAATCCCATATATGTGGAAACCCTACCCCACTCCACTCAACGAATCTCATATACACCAAAATCCGCCGAGAAGGACCTGCTCATTAAAAATATGGAAGAAGAGCTCAAGAAGCTCACAAGTCGAGTCCAAGGTGTTGAATGAAACGTATGTACCCAACAATATCACTAGTGGGGAAATGGCCAACATGGTGGGGAAGTGTTGGAGAGCCATAAGATCACCTTTCACAAAGATGAGTTGCCACCAGAGGGATTGAGCCACATCACGGAACTGCATATCACACTGCAATGCGAGGATAAGTTCATTGCCAGGGTTTTGATAGACGAAGGATCCAAACTCAACATCTGTCCATTGACAACTCTAAAAAAAGTTGGGCAAAGGTTTGCATGAAATACGATTAGGGGCCATGAATGTAAAGGCATTCGATGGGCCGCAAAGAGCCACAATCGGGGAAACGAATTTATGCTTGCAGATGGGTCCCACTTGGCACGATAAATTTTAGGTGCTAAACATATCCGCCTCCTACAATTTGCTGTTAAGACGACCTTGGATACATGTTGTAGGGGCTGTTGCGACCACTTTGAACCAGTCTATGAAATTTGAATGGAACCATCAAGAAGTAATCATTCATGGAGATGGGAGAAATCCTATTTATACCAATCAAACTGTTCCGGTCATGGAAAATACAAGGAAGTTGGGAGGAGAGACTTATCACCGAATCGAACATGTCAATGCAATTGAGAAAGATAAATGGTGGTGCAGAAAAATAGAAAGCATACTGGCATGGTCGGGGTATGAACCCAGCAAAGGACTTGGGAAGAAACTCCAACGCATTACCAAGCCTATACAACTGAAACATCATGGTACAACTTTTGGGCTTGGATATCCATATACCTGGCAAGAATATGATGATTGGTCGCCACCATGGCATGGTTCATTTTACCCTCTTGAGCAACCAGTACCGTATTTGAGCTAATCCTTCCATCAGGCCGATACAATATGGGGATTCAAAGAAGAAGAAGTGTTGGTTGTGCTGAGGAATTTGATTTTAGAAGATGATGATATGGATTGTTGTGTGATAGTTGAGTAGGAAAAGGAAGAAGGCCTTACCATTTAGACAATCAAAAAGGGAGCATTTCTCAAGAACTGGACCACTACACCATCAAGGGCCCGGCGAGTCCCGGGCATTACTATTTCTTTTCTTGATGAACCAACAACTGTGGCATGTAAGGAGACAACGCAACCCAAGGACATTGACTCCAAGGAAATAGAAGAAGAGGATGTAATACCTGAGGAAATTATCAAAGAAGTTGAGAATTTTGAGAACAAGCCCAAGTCCAACCTGGACGAAACCGAGATAGTCAATTACTGGTCACCCTCAGAGAAGGAAGAATACACTCATTTGTTGAAAGAATATGAAGATATTTTTTCATGGCCATACGATGATATGACAGGGTTGAGCACATCCATAGTAGCTCACAAGCTACTACACATAGTATCTCACAATGTGTCCGCCTGTGAAGAAAAAACTCAGAAAGTTCAAACTGGACATGAGCCTGAAAATCAAGGAAGAAGTCACCAGGAAGATCAAAGCCAAAGTCCGTAGGGTAGTTGAGTACCCAACCTGGTTAGCCAACATTGTACTGGTTCCAAAGTAAGATGTAAAAGTCAAGGTGTGTGTCTACTATCAAGATCTAAACAGAGCAAGTCCCAAGGATGATTTCCCACTACAAAATATACACATTCTGATTGACAACTGCGCCAAGCATGAACTCCAAATATTTGTAGATTGGTTTGTGGGTTATCATCAGATCTGGATGGATGAAGAAGAAGTAGATAAAACAACCTTCATTATACCATGGAGGGTGTATTGCTACAAACTAATGTCGTTCGGTCTGAAGAATGCTGGGGCCACCTACATGAGTGACATGACAACTATCTTCCATGATATGATACATAAGGAAATAGAGGGTGTATGTTGGAGACGTCATCATCGAATCTAAGAAGGACACAAATCACATAGCAGATTTGAGGAAATTCTTTGACCCGCTGCGGAAGTACAATCTAAAGCTAAATCCCGCAAAATGTGCATTCGAGGTTCCCGCGGGAAAATTATTGGGATTCATTGTCACCCGCCAAGGAACAAGAAGGACATGATGAGTTTCTTGGGGATGCCTCAATTACATCAATCGCTTCATAGCACAGTTTACAGTTATATGTGATCCAATTTTCAAAATGTTGAAGAAGGATGCCGCAACCAAGTGGATCGGAGATTACCAAAAGACTTTTGACATGATCAAGGAATACCTGTCCACACCACCCGTCTTAGTCTCGCCAGAACCTGGTAGACCATTACTACTCTATCTTGCAGTATTAGATGGAGCTTTCTGTTTTGTTTTGGGACAGCATGATGAGACAGGAAGAAAGGAGCAAGCCATACATTACTTGAGTAAGAATTTCACACCATATGAAGCACGATATTATCTACTGGAACGCACTTGCTGCACTCTAACCTGGACAACTCAGAAATTAAGGCACCACTTTTGTGCCTATACTACATACCTCATATCGAGGATGGGTCCCCTGAAGTACATCTTTCAGAAGCCTATGCCCACCGTGAAGCTGGCCAAGTGGAAAATATTGCTGAGTGAATTCAACATCATCTATGTAACTTAGAAGGCGGTCAAAGAACAAGCATTGGCAGATCATCTTGCCGAAAATCCTGTAAGAGGAGAATACGATCCCCTAAAAACATATTTTCCTGACGAAGAGGTATCATTCGTAGGAGAGGACATTGTTGAAGCCTACGACGGTTGGAGAATATTTTGCGACAGAGCTACAAATGTCAAATGAGTCCGTATCGGGGCCGTCTTGGTATCAGAAACCGGTCTTCAAAATTCAGATTCCCATGCACCAACAATATGGTGGAATTTGAAGCCTGCATATTAGGGCTTAACGTGGCCGTTGACATGAATATTCAGGAACTACTAGTGATCGGTGATTCAGACCTACTGGTACATCAGGTACAAGGACAGTGGGCTACCAAGAATACCAAAATACTATCATATCTACATCATGTACAAGATGTGAAGAAGAGAGTCACAAAGATAGAATTCCGTCATGTACCCAGGATTCATAATGAACTTGCAGATGCATTGGCCACCTTGTCATCAATGATACAACATCTAGACAAGAATTTCATCGATCCCATTCCGGTAAGGATCCATAATCGGCCAGCATAATGTGTTCATGTTGAAGAGGAAACAGAGGAAATCCCTAGTTCCACGACATCAAGGAATATTTGGAAAAAGAAGAATACCCGGAGCGTGAAAACCATACTCGGAAACGCACACTGCGGCGACTGTCCAATAACTTCTTCCAAATCGGAGGAATTCTATATAGAAAAACTCCAAATCTAGGACTGTTAAGGTGTGTTGACGCTAAAGAGGCTTCCAAATTGCTCGAAGAGAAACATGCTGGAACCTGCGGCCCACATATGAACGACTTTGTCTTAGCCAAAAAGATACTCAGGGCCGGATAGTTTTGGATGACTATGGAAATAGACTGCATCCGGTATGTCCAGAAATGCCACCAATACCAGATACATGCAAATATGATACGAGTGCCGCCAAATGAACTCAATGCAACAAGTGCACCTTAAAATTTTGTTGCCTGGGGAATGGATGTCATTGGTCCAATCGAACATACTACTTCAAACGGGTACATGTTCATTTTAGTGGCCATCGATTAATACACTAAATTGGTTGAAGCTGCATCGTACAAAGTTGTGACCAAGAAATTCGTCGCAGATTATTTGTCGATTTGGGGTTCCGGAGTCCAGCATCACTGACAATGCTGCCAATATCAAGAGTGATCTGATGAAAGCCATGTGTGAAACTTTCAAAATCAAGCACAAGAATTCCACAACGTACATGCCTCAAATGAACGAAGCCGTAGAGGCTACCCACAAGAACATCAAGAAGATACTAAGAAAAATGGTAGATAACCACAAACAATGGCACAAGAAATTACAATTTTCCTTACTGGGATACCGTACCACAGTCCGCACATCAACCAGAGAAACTCCCTATTTGTTAGTTTATGGTACGGAAGCCCTCATTCTTGCCGAGGTAGAAATTCCTTCTATGAGGATCATACAAGAAGAACTCTATGACGCAGAATGGATAAGGAGCCTCTATGAGCAGTTAGCCCTCATAGACTGAAAAATAATGAATGCAGTGTGTCATGGTCAGCTTTATCAAAATAGAATGTCCAGAGCTTTCAACAAAAAGTTCAAACCAAGACAGTTCTTACCAGGGCAGCTGGTGGTTAAACAGATCTTTCCACATCAAGATGAAGCCAAAGGAATTTTCACCCAACTGGCAAGGTCTTTACATGGTTGACAGAGTATTAACAGGAGCAGCGCTCATACTCACAGAAATGGATGAAGAAATCTGGCCAAAGCTTATCAATTCAGATGTAGTCAAAAGATACTATATGTGAACTATTCATGTGATGCAAATTGAACTACGCTTGACCTGATTTCCGTTGAAGAGGGGATACGTAGGCAACCCTATGGGTTCAGTCACAATTCAATAAAACTTCCATTTTTCCTCATAATCAGAAACTGGGGCAGAATTTTGAGGAGGACCCTCAAAATTATATGGAAAAGGAAGTCGCAATGTCTCTAATACTATCACAGTTACTGGTTCATCTAATTTATTTCTAATTTGCATATTGGTATGTCTTTAAAAACTATACATGCATGATTTTGAAAAGAACTTTAGTTTTTATCCAAATTCTACCCACGATGACTTAAACAGGACCTTCGGGCAAAGTGGAGCACAACAAGCAGACGAAGACACGAACCAACCTCCCCCACAAAACTCACGGATTTTCTTTAGATTTAGAAAAAGGTCATCATCATAGGCATCATCTCAACATCAGCTGCTATACACAAGACACGTTGCCAGCTAAGAATACTTCACTTTTACTCTTACATTTGCATAAGGCTAAGCATTGCCTTCTCCTTGCATGAGACTAAGCCCTATTTCAATCACTGAATAAGGCAAAGACCTGCCTCTCTATTTGCATAAGGCTAACCACTGCCTTCTCCTTTCATGATACCAAGCTTCGTCTCAAATCCTGCATGAGGCCAAGCCTTGCCTCCCATCTGCACAAGGTTAAGCATTTCCTTCTCCTTGCATGAGACCAAGCTCCGTCTCAATCATGCATGAGGATAAGCCTTTCCTCCCCACTTGCATAAAGGCTAAGCATTGCCTTCTCTTTGCATGAGACTAAGCCCTGTCTCAATTTTTGCATGAGGATAAGCCCTGCCTCCTATTCTGCATAAGGCTATGCATTCCCTTCCGTTTGCATGAGACTAAGCCATGTCTCAATTCCTGCATAAGGATAAGCCCTGCCTCCCATCCTTCATAAGGCTAAGCATTTCCTTCTCTTTGCACGAGACTAAGCCTTGTCTTAATTTTTGCATGAGGCTAGGCCCTACCTCCCATTCTGCATAAGGCTAAGCATTGCCTTCCGTTTTCATGAGACTAAGCCCTGTCTTAGTTCCTACATGAGACTAAGCCCTCCCTCCCATTCTGTATAAGGCTAAGTATTGTCTTCTCTTTGCATGAGACTAAGCCCTGTCTCAAGCTTTGCATGAGGCTAAGCCCTGCCTCCCATTCTGCATAAGGCTAGGCATTGCCTTCTCCTACCATGGGACTAAGTATTGTCCTGAATCTTGCACAAGACTAAGCATTGCCTCCATTTGCATAAACATAGATATTGCTCTATCCTAAGCCTTGTGTTATTCTCTTCTCTCGGTCTAAGCTCTGCCCTTAACTTTATGCAAGACTAAGCTCTGTCTTGTTATCACCTTTAGCATCATGTCTCTGCACCTCATGGGCTGAAATATAGTCAACTTGTCCGAAGGCGTCATAGTTTGAAGGCATCATCCTCATAGCCGGAAGACATCATGCCCTGGACTAAAGATCTCTCAAAGCTTACACATCATTATTCAAAGGAATCATGGTCCGAAGGCACCATTCTCATGGCCCGAGGACATCATTTCATGGCCTGCGAAACCCTCACCATACAATTCATGGCTCGGGACATCATGGTCTAAGGACGTCATCCTCATCGTCCAAAGACAGTTTTCATGGACCAAATGGAATTTGCATCATGTCTAAGTTTACGCAACAATTTATACATATGTGCATGAAGTGTATTTTCGTAAATTTGCAGGTGGTCCGGAAACTAACTGTTATCCCAACAGGAGAAATCCCGCTCTAGTTCCCATCAACATCATTCAAAGTATTTCAAACACCACCGTTCATCATTCATTACCCATAACCTTTTCAAACCCCAATTAACCCTATTTAGAACATCTTGTCTGTTCTTGTAACAAATCCATTGGTTTACTCCATCATTGCATCCAGAACAAGACACGACCCAATTCCTGTAAAACCAAGGATATGTAGGCAGCTCAGAAGCCGCAGTGTAGTCTATATCTTCCAAATCACCCCACTCGGTCAAAATCAATCATCATTTCTTTACCCGACAATTCTTTCATCCTTTCCGGGTAAAGAGGGGCAGCTGTTGATACCCAATTTTTCTCTCATATATTTTAAATATACATATATACCATCAAAATAGTACATGAGCATCATCAAGTATTTTTTTCATAATGTTTTATAATTTTTAAAGGCTTTTAATCAATTTAATTCTGCATTATTATTATATAAATAATTATTAATTTCATCACAAATAGTTTTTATGATGTATTATCATTTAATTTTCATCATTTATATTCATATTAAGCTTTAAATATTTTTGGATGTGGTTATTATAATTATATTTGCATCCTTAAGCTAAATTGTATATTTTGCAATAATAGCCTATATACGTGCATAATTGCATTATTTATACAGAAAATGACATTTCATATTTTTTATAATGTTAAGTAATTATTTTAAACTATTTTCATGCACAAGTGGTATTTTGTTATTTTATTAGTCAAACTTTATGAATTGGGTATTTAAAATCTAGCCCCCTAAAACCCCAATTTTGGACTAACCCAACACCCCTTACCAGCCCAATATCTTTAGTCCGAGACCTGTTAGCTCAATCCATATACCCATTTAAAAAATACCGGACCCAGGACCCTTTGAATCAGGACCGTTGATTTCCAAAATCAACGGTCCACATCGCACCTACCGTTTAATTAACCCACCCGTTTAAACCCTAATCCTCATTCACCAAAACCGCCGCCTATGTATCCTCTCAAACCCCTCATATCCTCTCTAAACCCTAAAATGACGTCACCCAAAATCACCCCCAAATCTCGTATTTGATGAGGTTCCCTCCTCGACTCCTTACCATATTGGCCCCTCCTCACTACTGGCTACCCATTTTTGGCATTACCTAATTGCTTGCCTAATATGGAAAGCAGATCTTGTAAGAATCGAACCAAAACTGGTTCAAATCTTTAACTTGTTGTTTATTTCATCTGTGTTCATCGCCTATTTTCCACGACCCCAAATCCTAACCGGCCGTGATGGCGCCTATCGTGGAACTAGGCTAGCCGACCACTGCGTGTTCACAATTTCTTTGGAAAGTCCCATTTATGATTCAAGCAATTCATAAAAATATACAGGAAGTTTACTTAACATAATAGGCAAGTTTTATATATATACAGTACCGCCATCCCTAAAACCCGGAACCAATATGTCATGAGCATCTAGTGATATAAGCCAAAATAAAGTATTATGATACAAAACTACGAATCAAAGATAAATACAATAGGAAGGGAAACCAGAGATGCTGTGAACGCTGAACAGCTACCTCTAAATCCCCACAATCTGGCTCTGATGCAATATATCTATATAAGCTAATGCTTGATCTCTGCTCCTGAATCTGCACACAGAGGTGCAGGGAGTAATGTGAGTACGCCAACTCAGTAGTAATGGAGATAAATCAAGTCTAAGTAGGAATGAATCACATAAAAATCAATTCCATCAAGTCATAATATACACAGCCTTACTTTCCAATAGTATACATAGATATACAGAATCATCATGCCTTATAAATCAACTTCATAAAAGTCCTTAAAACAACGCACATTTTTAACAACTTTAAAACAAAGATTTGGTATGCAAAATGAATGTAGTAAAATCATAAGTAGCCCCTTGGGGGAAACACATGTTTCATAATCAGCCCCTCGGGCATGCCTCACAATCCCTCAGCACCTCACACTCACTCAGTACCTCACAGCCACTCATGCCTCCCAATCACTCAATAAATCGCACTCGGTGCGCTCACTAGGGGTGTGTAAAGACTCTGGAGGGGCTCCTTCAGCCCAAGCGCTAATATCACTCAGCACCTCACCATCACTCTTGGCCCTCAACCACAATCGGTGGAACCACTCGAAAAGGCCCTCGGGTTAAGTAATAGAACGGGGTACTCGACCCGAAAACATCATTTTAATGCTCATGTAGTGTAAATCAGGATGAGTTTCAAATAAAACGGTATACACCATGATGCTGAGTAAAACCATCAACAGGTAGTGAGGAAAACAACAGTAAAACACCCTTAAAGGGTCTAAACAGATCGGCACGAGGCCCCAAACACGGCTTACAGCCCAAATAATTCAAAAATCTTTAGAACATAATTTAACATAAGATTTTGAGTAAATATGCGACTTATTAGTCGCCGCGGAGAGGACCTAGTCCAATCCAAAAATCAGTACGCGCCACATATTCGTCATCCGACATGTGCGCCATTCCAAATTCAGTGAGAATATAAAGCAGTCCGGGGTTCCATACCCTCAGGACAAAATCTAAGACCATTACTTACCTCTATCGGGCCGCGACACTAGTCCGCTATGCCTTTGCCACTCAAATTGGCTCCCGATTGCTCCGAATCTAGCAAAAAACCAATTAACATCATCAATATATACTCATGGACATAACCCCATCGAAAATCATCAAATTAAAAAAAATCTCGAAATTCGGAAAAACCCGAACCCCAGGCACACATATCAAAATCCGAAAATTTTTACATCACTGGAAACCTCGTCCTCCCAAGATTCTATAAATACCATGAACACTACAATCGGACCACGATTGCCATTTCAAAACATCAAAAAAAAATCCCAATTCCTTCCTCCCATTTTTCCAACTTTTCCCTACCCAAAACCTTATATTTTCAAGCCTAATCTAAATAAAATAGCACAGGAACGGGATTAACAAATCAAAGAACTCACCTTTGCTGAACAACCCTGAAATCCCCTCTCAAAACCCCCTTCAATGGACTCCCTCGCATGCAATTTGATGAAAAACTAATAAATTTCGCGGAGGGGGTCTTTTTATATTGTTCTGCACAGTCATTTCCACACACGCGGACAACTGGTCGCACCTGCGGACCCGCACCTGCGATCCCAGGGTTCGCACCTGCGATAACCAACTTAACGTACAAAATCTCGCACCTGCGACATCACAGGTGCGACAAACACCTCGCACCTGCGTAGCTCTCCTACATAACAAGACTTCTCACCTGTGCAATCGCACTTGCGACTCCTCTTCTGCAGGTGCGAAAACACCGGCAAACCAGCACAACCGATTTTCCAAAAATCACTCCAGCTCCCCGTCAACCATCCGAATCAATACCGAGCCCTTCGGGGCCCCAACCAAACATACCAACATATCCCATAACATCATTCAAACATAGTCGAGCCTTCGGAACACCGAAAACAACACGAAAACACCAAATTTACATCAAGTTCAAGCCTAAGAACTTTGAAACTTCTAAAATTCGCCAACTACGCCGAAACCAACCAAAACACCTCCGATTAACCTGAAATTTTGCAGACATATCCAAAATGACATTATGAAACTGTTCCAACTTCCGGAATTCCATTCTGCCCTCGATAGCCTATTTTTCACTGCCGACCGGAAATCGCCAAAAACTAACTTTCGTCAATTCAAGCCTAATTCTACACCGGACATCACAAAAATATTCCGAACACACTCCTAAGTCCCAAATCACCTAGCGAAGTTATTCGAGCCATAAAATCCACATTCCGAGGTCGTTTACCAATAAGTCAACTTTCATTTGACTTTCTCAACTATTAGGATACTTTAAAAGGCTAAATGCCTAAACTCTTACCATAACCACTCCGGACCCCAACCAATTGATCTAACACATCAAAAATAAGATAGCGATACATGACAAATGCAGAATTAGGGGAAACAGGGTAAATCTCACGGAAAGAGCGGTCTGGTCGTTACATCCTCCCCCTCTTAAACAAATGTTCATCCTCGAACAGGTCTAGAAACATACCTGGAGCCTCGAATAAGTGAGGATATCCGCCTCGCATCTCCCGCTCGGTCTCCTAGATGGAATCCTCCACCGCCTGCCCTCTCCACTGAACCTTCACTGAAGCTATATCCTTAGACCTCAGCTTCCTCACCTGACGACCCAAAATAGCCACTCGCTCCACCTCATATGACATATCACCCTCGAGCTGAACCGTTCTGAAGTCCAAAACATGGGAAGGGTCACCAACATACTTCCGGAGCATCGAAACATGGAATACTGGATGAATACTCGATAAACTGGGAGGCATAGCAAGCTTATAATCCACCTCCCCAACCCTCTGAAGTACCTCAAAAGGCCCAATGAACCTGGGATTCAGCTTCCCTTTCTTCCCGAATCTCAGAACACCCTTCATAGGCGACACCTTCAGCAACACCTTATCCCAGACCATGAAAGACACATCTCGGACCTTCCGGTCCGCATAACTCTTCTGCCTACATTGCGCCGTGCGAAGCCGCTCCTGAATCAACTTTGCCTTACTCAAAGCATCCTGAACAAAGTTTGTGCCCAATAGCCTAACCTTGCTCGGCTCAAACCAACAAACCGGAGATCTACACCTCCTACCATACAAGGACTCATACGGAGCCATCTGAATACTTGATTGGTAGCTGTTATTATATGCAAACTCCGCTAGTGGCAGAAACTGATCTCATGAGCCACCAAAGTCAATCAGACAAGCACACAACATGTCCTCCAAAAACTGAATGGTACGCTTCGACTCCCTGGCAGTCTGAGGATGAAACGTTGTGCTCAACTCAACCTGAGTACCCAACTCTCTCTGCACGGCTCTCCAAAACTGAGATGTGAACTGAGTGGCTCTGTCTGAAATGATAGAAACTAGAACCCCATGCAAATAGACAATCTTCCTGATATAAATCTCAGCTAACCTCTCTGATGAATACGTAGTACTAACAGGAATGAAGTGCGCATACTTGGTCAGCCGATCCACAATAACCCATATAACATCAAACCTCCTCGAAGTCCGTGGAATTCCAACTACGAAGTCCATGGTGATTCGCTCCCACTTCCACTCTGGAATATCAAACCTCTAAAGCAATCCACCAGGTCTCTAGTGCTCATACTTGGCCTGCTGACAGTTGAGACACCGAGCCACAAACTCCATAACATCTTTATTCATTCTCCTCCACCAATAATGCTGCCTCAAATCCCGATACATCTTCACGGCACCCAGATGGATGGAATACCACGAACTATGAGCCTCTACTAGAATCAAATCTCGAAGTCTATCTACATTGGGCACGCAAATCCGGACCTGCATCCTCATGACCCTATCATCACCAATAACCACATCTCTGGCATCACCGCGACTGACACGGTCCTGAAGAACAAGCAAATGTGGATTATCATACTGGCGTGCTCTAATCTAATTGTAAAGAGAAGACCTGGAGGCTACACAAGCCAACACCCGCGGGGGCTCTGATAAATCCAATCTCACCAAATAACCTGCTAAGGAATGAACATCAAGATCTAATGGCCTCTCTGCTACTGGAAGGTAAGCTAAACTTCACAAACTCTCTGCTCTGCGACTCAAGGTATCGGCCACTACATTGGCCTTCCCCGAATGATATAAGATAATGAGATCATAATCCTTGAGGAGCTCTAACCATCTCCTTTGACGCAAATTAAAGTCCTTTTACCTCACCAGGTACTGCAAACTGCGATGATCAGTGAAAATATCAGACTGCACTCCATACAGATAATGCCGCCAAATCATCAAGGCATGAACAATGGTAGCTAACTCAAGATTGTGCACTGGATAATTCTTCTCGTTCACCTTCAACTGTCTGGACGCGTGGGTAATCACCCTACCGTCCTGCATTAATACCACTCCCAAGCCAACTCTGGAAGCATCATAATAAACTGTGTAAGAACCCGACCCAGCAGGCAAAACTAGTACTGGAGCTGTAGTCAATGGTGACTTGAGCTTCTGAAAGCTTTCCTCACACTCATCAGACCATCTGAATAGAGCACCCTTCTAGGTCAATCTGGTCAAAGGCAAAGCAATCGAAGAGAATCCCTCCAGAAAGTGACAGTAATATCCCGCCAAACCAAGGAAACTCCTAATCTCTATAGCTGAGGACGGTCTGGCCAACTCTGCACCGCCTCTATCTTCTTCGTATCAACCTGAATCCCCTCACTAGACACCACGTGCCCTAAGAAAGCTACCGATCCCAGCAAAAACTCACACTTGGAGAATTTCGCATAAAGCTTCTCCTCCCTCAATCTATGCAACACAACTCTCAAATGGTAAGCATGCTCTTCCTGGCTACGACAATAAACCAGGATGTCATCAATGAACACAATGACGAAGGAATCAAGATAAGGCTGAAACACACTGTTCATCAATTGCATGAACGCAGCTGGGTCATTGTTCAGCCCAAATGACATAACCAAGAACCCATAATGACCCTACCTGGTCCTGAAAGCAGTCGTCGGAATATCAGAATCCCAAATCCTCAACTAAGGGTACCCAGATCTCAAATCAATCTTGGAAAACACTCTGGCTCCCTGAAGCTGGTCAAACAAATCATCAATACGGGGCAAGGGATACCGGTTCTTCACCGTAACCCTATTCAACTGCCGATAGTCAATACATATACGCATGGACCCATCTTTCTTCTTAACGAACAACACCGGTGCACCACAAGGTGACACACTAGGACGAATGAACCCCTTATCCAAGACCTCCTGAAGCTGCTCCTTCAATTTCTTTAGCTCCGCTGGTGCCATACGATATGGTGGAATAGAAATAGGCTGAGGTCCTGGCACCAGGTCAACACCAAAATCAATATCCCTGTCAGGTGGCATGCCTGGAAGGTCTGCAGGAAACACATCCTGAAAATCACGGACCACAGGAACTGAATCAATAGCGGAAGTCTCACCACCGACATCCTTCACAAAGGCCAAATAAGATAAACACCCCTTTTCAACCATGCGCCGAGCCTTCAGGTAAGAAATCACCCTACTAGGCATAAACTCGGAAGAACCTCTCCACTCAAACCTCGGACACCCCGGCATAGCTAAGGCTACGGTCTTGGCGTGACAATCAAGAATAGCATGTCACAGAGACAACTAAACCATGCCTAAAATCACGTCAAAATCGACCATGATGAGTAACAGTAGGTCCACTCAGGTCTCCAAACCCCTAATAGATATTGCGCACGACTGACACACACGGTCCACAACAACAGTATTTCCCATCGGAGTCGACACATGAACATAGGCGACTAGAGACTCACAGGGCATATCTAGAAAACCGGCAAAATATGAAGAAACATAGGAATATGTGGAACCATGGTCAAATAAAGCCAAGGTATCACGACAACAGACTGAAACAATACCTGCAACCACGGCATCTGAGGCCATAGCATCCGGCCTGGCTGGGAATGCATACATACGAGCATGACCTCCCCCTCTAGGGCGGCCTTTAGCTGACTGACCATCACCCTTGGCCGACTGGGCGGGTGGTGAAGTGAGTGGAGCTAAAGTCGAGGGCTGGCCCCTCTGCTGAGAAGATCCACCGGTATGGAAGGGACACTGCCTCCACCCATGCCCTAACTCTCCACACCCAAAAAAACTACATGGGGCTGGAGGCGGGCACTGATAGAAACCCCTAGCACCTGTACGACCACTGGAAGACTCCTGTATAGATGAACCCTAAACTGAAGGTGCTCGAGCTGCACTCTGATCTGGGAGTGCACCAAAAGAACTACGACTTGACTGAGAACCACGGGGACCCTGCACCGAAGATGCACCACTGTAAGCTGGGCGGCCTGACTGAGGAGGCCTGAATAGATGGGCCTGCTGGAATAGTCCCCCTAAGGGAACACTACTGGAACTTCCCGAACCACGAGGCCTCTTGGCCTCCCTCTCCTCCCGCTCCTGGGGGCGAACAAACTCAATATCTCGAACTATATCTACAACTTGCTCGAATAAATCACCCGATACTCTCTCTCGAGTCATAAACAACCGAAGCTGATAAGAAAGACCATCAACGAACCTCCTCACCCTCTCCCTATCAGTAGGGATAATCTCAGAAGCATGTCTATCCAACTCAGAAAATCTTGTCTCATACTGTGTGACTGATAGCTCTCCCTGGCGCAGCTGCTCAAACTTCCTACGCTGCTCCTCTCTGTGGGACTGAGGAACATACTTCTCCAAAAAGATCTCGGAGAACTGCTGCCAGATAAGAGGTGCTGAACCAATCGGCCTACGCCTCTCGAAAGACTCCCACCAGGTAAAGGCAGCACCCGCAAACAGAAAGGTAACAAACGAGACCCCACTAGTCTCTAGAATACCCGCGGTGCGCAGTATCCTCCCGCACCTATCTAGAAATCCCTGGGCATCCTCGCCCTCTGTACCGCTGAAAGTAGGAGGCTGAAGTCTGCTGAATCTCTCTAACCTACGCTGCTCGCCCTCAGGCATAGCTGGGACCACATAATCCTGAACCGGAGCAGCTGGCTGAGCTGGGGCTGCTCCCGGTGCCTAAATACCCTGTGTAGCCCGCTCAGGTGCCCGGGCCGCTGGAGTCTGATTGTGCCCCCCAGCCTGAGCTGTTGTGGCAGAAGAAGACATGGAAACGGCCTGAGCCAAACCGGTGCATACGGACTATATCTGAGATAGGGCCTTCTGAAGACCCGAAATAACCATAGGCACTGCTGGTGTCTAAGCTTGTCCCGCTTGGATACCATCGGCGGGAACCTGATCATGAGCAATAGGGGGATTCTGAGGTACTGCCTCGGCTGCTGCGCGAGCTGGACCCCTACCTCTACCACGTCCTCGACCGCGGCCTTGACCTCTCGCTGGTCTAGCCGATGACTGGTCACCCTTATCGGTATGGCGTGTCCTCACCATCTGTGAGAGAACGAAACAACATAAGTTCATATTTCAAGAATCAATAAATCAGCACGAAGGAGTTCAAGAAAGATAGATTTTTTCCTAAAAGTTCGGCAAGATAAGTATAGACGTCTTCGTACCAATTTGCAAGACTCTACTAAACTTGCTCATGACCGTTGATTCCTATGTAACTTAGGGCTCTGATTCCAAGATGTCACGACCCCAAATCTGAACCGGCCGTGATGGCGCCTATCGTGGAACTAGGCTAGCCGACTACCGCGTGTTCTCAATTTCTTTTTAAAATCCCATTTAAGATTCAAGCAATTCATAACAATATACATGAAGTTTACTTAACATAATAGGCAGGTTTTATATATATACAGTACCGCCATCCCCAAAACTCGGAACCAACATGTCATGAACATTTAGTTATATAATCCAAAATAAAGTATTATGATACAAAACTCCGAATCAAAGATAAATACAATAGGAAGGGAAAGCATAGATGCTGCGAACGCTGAACAGCTACCTCTAAATCCCCAGGATCCGGCTCCGCTGCGATATATGTATATAAGCTAATGCTAGATCTCTGGTGCTGAATCTGCACACAGAGGTGCAGGGAGTAATTTCACTACGCCAACTCAGTAGTAATGGAGATAAATCAAGACTAAGTAGCAAGGAATCACATAAAAATCAATGCCATCAAGTCACAATATACACAGCCTTAGTTTCCAATAGTATACATAGATATACGAAATCATCATGCCTTAGAAATCAACTTCATAAAAGTCCTTAAAACAATTCACATTTTTAACAACTTTAAAACAAAGATTTGGTATGCAAAATGATTGTAGTAAAATCATAAGTAGCCCCTGCGGCGAAAACATTTTTCATAATCAGCCCCTCGGGTATGCCTCACAATCCCTCAGCACCTCACAGCTACTCATGCCTCCCAGTCACTCAATCACTCGCACTCGGTGCGCTCACTGGGGTGTGTACAGACTCTGGAGGGGCTCCTTCAGCCCAAGAGCTAATATCACTCAGCACCTCACAATCACTCTTGGACCTCGGTCACACTCGGTGGAACCACTCAAAAAGCCCTTCGGGAGAGGTAATAGAACGGGGTACTCGACCCGAAAATATCATTTTAATGCTCATGTAGTGTAAATCAGGCTCAGTTTCAAATAAAATAGTATGCACCATGATGCTGAGTAAAACCATCAACAGGTAGTGAGGATAACAACAGTAAAACACCCTTAAAGTGTCTAAACAGATCGGAACGAGGCCCCAAACACGGCTTACAGCCCAAATAATTCACAAATCTTTAGAACGTAATTTAACATATTTGAGTAAATATGCGACTCATTAGTCTCCGCGGAGAGGAACTAGTCCAATCCAAAATCAGTACGCGCCATATATTCGTCATCCGACATATGCGCCATTCCCAATTCAGTGAGAAAATAATGCAGTCCGGTGTTCCATACCCTCATGACAAAATTTAAGACAATTAGTTACCTCTACCCGTCCGCCAAAACTAGCCCGCTATGCGTTTGCCCCTCAAATTGGCTCCCGGTTGCTCCGAATCTAGCCAAAAACCAGTTAACATCATCAATATATACTCGTGGAACATAACCCAATCAAAAATCATCAAATTGAACAAAAATGTCAAAATTCGGCCAGACCCGAGCCTGGTGCCCATGTCTTGAAATCCAAAATTTTTTACATCACTGGAAACCTCGTCCTCCCACGATTCTATACATACTAAGAACACAAAAATTGGACCACAATTTCCATTCCAAAACCTTAAAATAAATCCCAATTCCTTCCTCCCATTTTTCCAACTTTTCCCTACCCAAAACCTTCAATTTTCAAGCCTAATCTCAATAAAATAGCATAGGAACGGGATTAACAAATCAAAGAACTCATCTTTGCGGAAGAACCTGGAAATCCCCTCTCAAAACACCTTTCAATGGACTCCCCCGGATGCAATTTGATGAAAAATTAATAAATTTCGCGAGGGGGTCCTTTTATACTGTTCTGCACAGTCATTTCCGCACTTGCGGACAACTGGTCGCACCTGCGGATGTGCACCTGCGGTTCCAGGGTGCGCACGTGCGATAACCAACTTAACGGACAAAATCTCGCACCTGCGATCAACGTTACGCACCTGCGACATCGCAAGTGCGACAAACACCTCGCACCTGCGGACCTCTCCTACACCGCCAGACTTCACATCTGCGACTTCCCTTTTCGCACCTGCGTAATCGCACATGCGACTCCTCTTCCGCAGGTGCGAAAACACCAGCAAACCAGTAGAGCAGATTTTCCAAACATCACTCCAACTCCCTATCAACCATCTGAATCAATCCCGGGCCCCTCGGGGCCCCCAACCAAACATACCAACATATCCCATAACATCATTAAAACATAGTCGAGCGTTCGGAACACCAAAAACAACACGAAAACACCAAATTTACATCACATTCAAGCCTAAGAACTTTGAAACTTCTAAAATTCGCTAACTACGCCGAAACCAACCAAAACACCTCTGATTAACCTGAAATTTTGCAGACATATCAAAAATGACATTACGAAAATGTTCCAACTTCTGGAATTCCATTCCGACCTCGATATCCTATTTTCCACTGCCGATCGAAAATCGCCAAAAACTAACTTTCGCCAATTCAAGCCTAATTCTACACCGGACATCACAAAAATATTCCGAACACATTCCTAAGTCCCAAATCACCTAGCGAAGCTATTCGAGCCATAAAATCCTCACTCCGGGGTCGTTTACCAATAAGTCAACTCTTAGTTGACTTTCTCAACTATTAGGCTACTTTAAAAGGTTAAATGCCTAAAAGCTCACTATAACCACTCCGGACCCAAACCAATTGATCCAACACATCAAAAATAAGATAGCGATACATGATAAATGCAGAAATAGGGGAAATAGGGTAAATCTCATGGAACGACCGGTCGGGTCGTTACACTGTTCTTTGTGAGTAAGGTTATTTTCGTATCTCTCACAGATTCGTACTTAACCCTAAGGTTACAGTTTTCAAATCCTCTTTTTATTCGAACCAAAATTTGTTCAATTTTTAATTTTAAGTGTTATCCTGTCTATATTCGTCCTCTTATGCATAAATCCGCCTATTTTTGTCGATTTATTTTACTTATGCTAAATTAGGGTTTCAGACCCTAAATATGGACTAGATCTGGTTAGATTGGGTTTTTCTTTTTGAATAATTTATTGTCTTTATTCATCGCATGCAGTGTATATTTAATTACCTTTATTTTTTGCCGATTTTGTGAGGCTTACCTAAAACTAGGGTTTTAAAGTTCTTTCTTCTTTATTGATCGTATGTGATAATTTATTTCCTTGTTTATGTGTGTTTGATTTCTTTCCTTTTTTGTTTGCCTAATTGAATACTATTTAAACCTTTCTCCTTTTCACCTTTAGGCAGACTGGCTCTCAATACTCTCACTGAAAACTTAGATTATCTTTACTCTAGTTCTCTTTTCTCGTTTGTTTATGGTATTGGCCGGCTGAAAGCCAAGGCCAATTGAGTTGGGAATTAACTATTGTGGTATATTTTCTTGATTTCTTGCCTAACTGGTAAGTCATTATCCCCTTGCCATTTTATTTTCTATGTCTCCACAATATGTGTTGTTCGAGTAGCATGTTTGAACTTTATTTTGAGCATGATTCTGCCTTATGCTTCTATGATTCTCTTTTAGTCCTATAAAAGATAGTGTTAGTCGGATTGGTTATTTTGTATAATATGAATCCTCTTAAGAAATGTGCATAACATGTCTCCTATGTGTTGTTCTGAACCTGTTTTGAATTTGGGTATCTTTATGATAATGTCAGAAGGTTAAGTAGTCAATTAGTTTTAAACCTTTGAAACTTGTATTGTTACTAGGATTCTTTTTCTGTCATTTATATGCGTTGGCAACTTGCTTTCTAATATGTCTTGGATTTATGTGTGTTCTGACGATTTGGTTTAATAAGGTTGTCCTAAATGCTAGCATGAACACCTAGCTTAACTAGACTTTTCCATATTTCAACTTATTTAAACTGTGTG